>PVKA01032679.1:0-25073 GCA_004027165.1 Ctenomys sociabilis
TTTTTGTCTTTTCGAGACAGGGTCTCACTGCAGTTCAGGCTGGCCTTAAGCTCACTTTGTAGCTCAGGCTGGTCTCGAACTCACCAACAATCCTCCTGCCTCAGCCTCCCGAGTGCTGGGATTACAGGCATGCGCCACCACGCCCAGCTATTCTTCATATTCTTATTTCAATATCAGAAAAAAAAAAAACCATCATATCTCAGGCTTAAAAATTGTTCCCCCTCAGGGCTGAGGAGATGGCTCAGTGAAATAAATGCTTCCCTGGCAAGCCTGAGTTCAATCCCCAGTTCCACCAAAAAAAAAAAAGTAATTGTTCCCCCTCAAAAAAGCCATGTATGAACATTTTTCATTTTTGTTATGTTATTTTTACGGTAACCACACAGTACCTATTTTTAGTGACTGTGCTTTACTAATAGAAATACTGTTGTTTTATGTTGAGACTTGCATGTAGTTAGTTGACATCCCCAGTGGTAACGTGTACTATATAGTCTTTGTTAAAACTAGTATAGGTGGAGCCGGGCTTGGTGGTGCATGCCTGTAATCCCAGCACTCGGGAGGCTGAGGCAGGAGGATTGTTGTGAGTTCGAGACCAGCCTGAGCTACAAAGTGAGCTTAAGGCCAGCCTGAACTGCATAGTGAGACCCTGTCTCAAAAAGACCAAAAAAAAAAAAAAACTAGTATAGGTGGGGCTGAGGAAAAGGCTCAGTAGAATAAGTACTTGCCTGGCAAGCACAAGGGCCTGAGTTCAATCCCTGGTTCCGCAAAACAAAAAACGAGCTAGTATAGGCATATGCATATCATAACCCCACAGTTCTCAGGATTTTACTTACTGAGAATTCATTTTTCCTGCCTGTCAAGGCATAGGATATTGTCTTTTATTGTTCTTGTTATTACACCAAGCATAAGCAAAAGACACGGATTTCTCTTCTGTTTCAAGTTTATATTTAACTCTTTGACCATCTTGAAGAAAAAAAATTATTAATTATGTATTCTACAAATCTCTACATGATTTGTCATTGTGTATAATTTTCATTGAAGGTAACTGTGTATGTTACATTTAGAATTTTCATCTTTTGAAAATGAGAAAATTAAAATTTTTTATGAGGTATAAAGAGGTAATATTCTATTTCTGGTGGGAGTAGCCTAATTGAGATGAGCCCATAGGGGCCAGCCAGATAGCTCAGTGAACTGAAGCTCCTGCTTAGGCAGAGGCAGGGACCACAGTTCGATCCTTGGCATGCTGAGACTGCCATTGAGACTGTGCATAGTGGCACATGCCTATAATCATAGTGCTTGGGAGGCTTTAAACAGGAGGATCACTATGAGCCTGATCTGTGTAGTGAGAGAGACCTCGTAGACCCTATACTAAATACATTAAAAAGAGAGAGATGAGCTTGGTTTTGGTATGCATGCCTACTAATTTGATCTGATTATTGAAAGGATGATGGAGATTCTGTTGGTTAATATGCCTCAAGTCTAAAACTTTTTATAAGGATAGAAAAGTGTTATTAAGTGGCTGAAGGCACATTATTTATTGGACATTTATCTAATGTATACTTTAGAAATTTTGTTATTTTATCTGTGTAGGTGATCAGGAGACTGTTATTAGTTCATCACTGAACAGATGTTTATGGGAGCATATTAAGAAAATTGAGGCTGGTGAAATAGCTCGGTGGTCTAAGTGCCTGCTTAGAAAGGGAAAGGTCCCAAGTTCAGTCCCCAATACTGCATGCGGTCCTGGCCCTGGAACCCTGTGCCTGCCATGCAGGCCCCAAAACCAGGCGTGGTGGTGCATACCTGTAATCACAGTGCTGGGCAGGCTGAGGCAAGAGTATCACTACGAAGCATAGTGAGGCCCTCTGTCAACAAAAAAAATTTAAAAAGATTGAAAAAAGAAAATTGGTTCCTCTTTCTAATGGAAGATATGATCAGGCACTTTAAATAACTTTATACATGGCTCGTTAGAAGAAGTACAAGACACTGTGGGAGAACTAGCTAAGCTTTGGAAACCTGAAGGTACATGTAAGTGATGAAGTGCAGTGTTATTTGTGTCCTAGTTTGTGGAAATGATGTTCACGGTGAAAGAAAGCATCATACATTCAGGGAACCTATGAATGTTTGGTATGTCCTTGAGGGTAGGAGATGAGGCTAGAGAAGAAATTAGGGGCTAGAAGTTGAAATGGGGTCACAGACTTGCTTACTTTTAAATGTGACGATGGGCCACTGAAAGGTTTTTGGCAGAGATCTGATCCAAGTTGCACTATGAATAGTCTGAATGATTGAAATAAAGTAGAACAAGACTAAACTACCATTCCAACTGATGAAAGAGATTCTCATTCTTTCTATCTCAGTAGGTAGAGCTATTGTCCTCTCTCAATCCTGCCTTTTTAGGGATTTATAATTTGATCTTTATAAGCACTCTTGCTTGTACATTGTGAATTTAGAGAAAGTTAGTTCCTAAGTAGAACTATATTCTATGCTCCAGATATCTGTCTTTAAAAAAGTGACATATCTCAGACTTCTAAGTCACTAGAGGTCACCTTCAATAGAGTTCAAGTGCCATAAATGGTTCTGGGGACATAGTTTGCTTTGTTCACATTTAAGAATCTGAAGACTGTAATCCCAGGTAGGAGTATTCCAAAACCAGTCCTACTGTTTAATTTTGTGACCAACCTATTTAGGGTGAAAGCTATAATTTCTTTTTTCTTTTTTTCTGTGGATCTGGGGATTGAACTCAGGCCCTTGCGCTTATTCTACTGAGCCATCTCCCTGGCCCCTAGAAAACTAATTTCTTGATAGAAGCCCAGGAACTTGCAGGAAATGCTGACTCTTTTTACTATTTTGTTTTGGGAAAGTTTTTTACTTTAAGATCCAGGAGTAGTGGAGTGGGGCTCTAGTCATGTTCACATGTTACTCTGTTTCCTTAAAGCTGTCATTCCAGATGAAATTGTAGAAAATGTACAGCAGCTAGTAGATTTTAAAATATAATTTATCTGGTGCATAGTGTGTATATTATTTAGGGAATTTTCCAAAAGCAAGAGCAGAGAAAGTGAGATCTTATGACTGAAAACTGAATAATTTTTAAGATCGACTGATCTTTTTTAAAAAAGCTTGACATTTTACTTAAAGACAAAACTTCAAATTATTATTGTTTCAGAAGAACTTGTACAGGGCTGCATGATGACTTTAAGATGAGAGAGCTGCATAGCAAAAGTCATGTCTCAAAAAACTCACAAAAATCAACTTTTTTCTTGATGGCAAGTATTCTTCTACTAAGCCATATCCTAGCAAACTTCCTTTGCTAAACTTAATGATGTCCAAAGGTTTTTAGCTCAGTGGCACAGTGCCTGCCTGGCAAGCACAAGCTTCTGAGTTCCATTTCCTGTACCAAAGGAGGAGGAGGAAAAAGAACCACTGCCATTTCTCGTAATTATAAAAGTATGAACTCTGTAATGCAAATAAAATAATGGACACTTACTTACCCTCAAAATAAATATCTTACTTCCTGTTCTCAAAAAAGCACAGCCAATGAATAGTCATTTCCATTTCATTTGTAAAGTGAAAAATAGGGGGAAAAATTGATGCCCATCAACACAGGATTATTTAATCCACAGTATTGGCATAGAGTATATGCATGACCAGCAAAGAATATGGGAGATTAATATTTTTAGGAATTAAAAAAAACAACCTTTGGACATCATTAAGTGTAGCAAAGGAAGTTTGCTGGGATATGGCTTAGTAGAAGAATACTTGCCATCACAGAAAAAAGTTGATTTTTGTGGGTTTTTTGAGACATGATTTTTGCTATGCAGCTCTCTCATCTTAAAGTCATCATGTAGCCCTGACTGGCCTTGAATTCTTGGTGATCCTCCTGCCTCAGCCTCCTAAGTGCTGGGATTACAGGATTATACCACCATTGATTCTTGCTGGTGTGAATATACAAGGTCAGGAGTTCAAGACCAGCCTGAACAACACAGTGTCCTGACAACACAGATGAGAAGGTTGGAACAACAAATACAGTATGGTATAGTTATTATCACAAATTAGTTTGATCTGTGATCATTTTTTGTGCAATTCTGTGAACTTAAATATATATTTTGGCTCCTGTAATTATATTCACAAACAGAAAATACAAGTTTTATCTTCCTAAAAAACTCCTTGCTTCTGCTGTAAAACTGTCAAGCCTTCCTCTAGTCTATAGCCTTCAGTTGCTGCAGTTCGTTTTCCTAAGTATGTTAAAAATTACAGATTTTGAACAAAGTAAAATAAAAATAGTCTCCAACACCACCAGTACACTGTATTTTATACAGGATTTTTTTATTATTATATGGGAAAATTTTATAAACACTATAGAATGAATAAAGGTATCCTGAGATGTTTTCTGTCATACTGCTTCCTCACCATGTCAATCAGTTATTCACACATCTATTACTTAATGTCTTCCTGCACTTTTGGAAATTGGCCTTGAATTCTTGGTGATCCTCCCGCCTCAGCCTCCCAAGGGCTGAGATTACAGGGGTATACCACCTTGCCCCGCAAAACATCAATTCTTGCTGGTGTGAATGTACTGGGCCAGGAGTTCAAGGAAGGTTATGCCCTTCCCTTAGCAGCAAACACAAACTAACCAGTTAAGAACAAGATGTAGGAAGATGAGTCAGATGTGAGGGCACACATATGTGAGCCTAACACTCAAGAGGCTGAAACAGGAGGATCACTGAGTTTAAGGCCAGTCTGAACTGATAAACAAAGCCCTGTCTCAAAAAAAAAAAAAAAAAAGTGGGAAGGGCAAGATAGCTCAGTAAACTAAAGAAAGCACCAGCTTAGGCAAGTTCGGGGACCACATTTCCATCCCCTACACCACCTGCTGTGTAGCCCCTCCCACAGGGTGGGCTGGCTGAGGCACCAGAGTCTGGGTGTGCTGCACACTCTAACCCCAGTGCTGGGGAGGCTGAAAGCAGGAGGATCAACACTAGTCCAAGCTATGTAGTGAGACCCTGCAGCAACTAAATACATTGAAAAGAAAAGAAATGGGAATATGGCCATTAAACATCTCTTTCCTTGTTTGTGCTTAATCAGTGAAACTAAAGGTAGCAGGTAGCCAAATTAACCTTGCTATGTATGATATATGTATGTATGTATGTACGTATGTATTAGTACCTAGAATCGAACTTAGGGCCTCATGCTTAACAGGCAAGTTCTGTACCTCTGAGCTACTTCTCCAGCCTCTTGATTTTATTTTGATCTGTGGCTGTGATATAGAATTGTGTTGTATGTACTTCTCATAATTGCCTTAGGAGTTACATAAGTTGTTTTTAAATGTAATATGCTTCTGTTCCCTTCCATTTAATTTTTTTAACTCCCCTGTCCATAGTGACACCTAGAATTCTTACATGAAGGCACACATGTATATGTATGAAAACTAGCCTTTAAATTTTAAATTTTTAGCTGGGCATGGTGGTGTATGTCTGTAATTCCAGCACATGGGAGTCTGAGGCAGGAAGCTTGCTGCAAGTTGGAGGCTAGCCTGGCCTACAAAGTGAGCTCAAGGCCATCTGGAATTGCATAGAGACCCTATCTCAAAATGACAAAAACTTAAAATAAAATAAAAATATTTTAAATTTTTGAAAGAAAATACTAAGGCATGTTTCTAATTTCCCTCAGTTATGTTTATGCTTTAATAATGTGATCATCTATTTGGTGACCATTTTTATAGCGCTTTGAGTTTGCTGCTTGGTATAAACTAGAGCACTGTTTGAGGAAATAGGCTTTTTATTTCTCCTTTCTTACCTTATTTGGTGAACTTGCATACATTGGAAGGTAGCAGCTAAGACTAACTTTTTATGTGATTTAGTCTGCTTTCTAATATTTTAAAGATATTTTTAAGAAAATGTGTTCATGTGAAGGGGAAATTAGGGAATGGAAAAGAAAGAAGGAAAGGGAAAACAAAAAATGAGAAAAGAAAAAAAATGAAGGCAAACTTTTGTAAATAAGGGGGGGGGAAGAGAGTTTAAAGGGATAGTAGGAGAAGGGGAAGAAACCAAATATATCAAGTATAGGTACAAATTCCCTATGATGAGTGTGATCATTAGGCATACCAGTAAACTTAATTAGGAGAAAAAATTTTGATACATCCTTAGACAAATTGTATTATCGCCTCACGAAAAATAGTATGTTAATAATTCTTTAATTCATGATGCCGTCTTTCTTTTATGTGCTCTCTTCTAACACCTTTTATCAAGAGTCACAGTTTAGGGGCCAGGGAGATGACTCAGTAGAATAAGCACTTGACTCGCAAGCACAAGGGCCTGAGTTCAACCCTCAGTTCTACCAAAAAAAAAGTCATAATTTATTATAACTTCTAGTGTTTAACACTTAACAAAAAGAAGCTGATTAATATTACTGTTAGATAACTGAGTAATCACTTAGATTAAGACAATTTAGGAATAATGTATGTGGGGTTAAGAAAAGGTAGATATAGGACTTCAAAATATTTTTATATTCAGTGCTTGACAGTTTTCAACTGAAAGAAAGATAATAAATTCTTACAGTTAATTAGCTTGAGAAATTAAAGCTTTTAGTAATATATATGACATTTTATGCTTTAGCTTTTTTTTTTTTGCTTTTTTTTTTTTTGTCTTTTTGAGAGAGGGTCTCACTATGCAGCTCATGCTGGCCTTAAGCTCACCTTGTAGCTCAGGCTGGTGATATCTGTAATGTTAAATGGCATTTTCTTTTATCACTTAAAATCAAAATAATAAATGGAGGAGCTGGGCAGATAGCTCAGTAGAATAACTGCTTGTCTGGCAAGCACAAGATCCTGAGTTCAATCCCTGGTACCGCGCGTGCATGAGAGAGAGAGAGTGAGAGCGTGAGAGGAACATTTCAGGATGTTGTTATATCAAAATATTTTAGTTCTTGAGCAGTGGAAATTTTTTAAAGTAGTTGAAACAAAAGTGGGAAGTGGTTGAATAACCTGTAAGTATGGGTTCTATTTAAGTTCATTCACCTGAATAATACTGGGTAGTTCTTTACACCTTAGTAATCACTTGAGTAGAAAGATTAGAGGAGAGCTGGGCATGATGGTTGTGCGCACCTATAATCTTAACATTCAGGAGACTGAGACAAGAAGATAATACACTTGAAGCTGCATGAATTATGTAGTGAGACATGTGGAAAAACAAAAAGGTTTTTTAAAAAAATCACAGGGGATTTCAAATGAATGGAAAGTTCTTATTTCCTTTACTTGTCTACTACCAGATTAACACCTACACAGAACAAGAATTGATGTTCACCCAACGACTTAGGTGAAATTCATTCCTTAGCTGGAGTTTGAGAACTTATTTTTTATTATTAGCATGTTTGCAGTATATAATGATTACACTCAAAATTGGTACAAGTACATGATGTGTCTTGGTTAGTTTTACAAGTTTGAGGACTTTTAGGTAATTTTTTTTTTTTTTTTAATGTATTTAGTTCAGAGTCTACCTACACAGATAGACTCATAGTGGTTCTTCCAGTTTTTTTGTTTTGTTTTGTTTTTTTGAGCAGAACTGGGGATTGAACTCAGGCCCTTGTGCTTGCCAGGGAAGCACTTAATCCACTGAGCCATCTCTCCTGCCCCAGTTTGAGGACTTTTTTTTTTTTTAATTTATTTTTTATTTTATTGAAGTACAAATATCAATCAGACAGTTTCAAGACTCCTTAACAAGACAGATTCGATAAGTTAATACATTGCAAACTGTTTTCATAATGTTTTGGTATCGTACAAGGTACATACATGATATTATATTTACAGATATTATTTTAGCAGATGTCTCTTATCAGTAAATTAGAGGACTTTTATTACCATAATTTTCAGATGCTACAGGAGTGACAATATTCAGTTACTTTTTTTGAAATATTTCTCTTGCCTAATGCAGAAAAACATTCCAGCTTTTCATCCAAAAATCTTAATTTGGGGCTTCTTTAGTTACATAGTTTAATGATTGTTTTATGTAGCACTTTTGATATTTGGGCCTACTGTCAGTGGGAAGAAAGAGCTTCTTGCGGGGGGGAGACAGAGATATGAAAATTATCAGGCTAAGTGTGTACATCAGGTTTGAGTAGGCCTGACACACAGTAAATATGACCTGTGAATAGATGTTTACTAATGCACAAACACAATACTTCTATACTTAGTTTCCAAGAAATTATAAGGATCAAAATCCGGTGAAAATAAACTTGCATAACTGTCAGATTGGTGACTTAGGGAGATGAAAAACAAAAATACTTCCTTTAGTTCTGCCATTTTAATTAAATTTAATTTTTAATGTTTTAATTTTTAATTCTTTCGGTGCCCAAGATCTTACATTTGAGAGAGATGAGGAGGAAGAGGAGAGAAGACAGAGAGAGGAGGAAGAGAGAGAATATATTTCTCTTCTAGCTCCTGTGCTTTATTAGTTTCTGTTCTGATTGAACATAATGTTATAATGCTTGTCATTTTTACACTTTCAGAATTGCTTAAGTATTTGTTGTCTTGCCAGATGTAATAGACGAAATATTTATTGTCCTTGCTTAATGGGATGAAATCAGGATGGAGAGATAGCTCAATAGACTAAGTGCCTGCCTAGGCAAGTTGAGGGACCAATTTGATCCTGGCACCACAGACCGCCCCACTCCCACCCCAGATGTGCTGGCCACTGAGTCCAGGTATGGTAGTGCATACCTATAGTCTCAGTGCCTAAGAGCCTGAAAACAGGAGGATCACTATGATTCCAAGCTGTACCAAATACATAAACAAACAAGCATAAAAAACAGAATGAACCTGTTAGAATTTAACATTAAATATTTGCTAATAATACGTAGGTATAGTGGCATATGTGTCAGAGTAGCACCCCTGCCCCTCAAAATATAAAAGCTACTAGGCAGCTGATTATGATGGTACAGACTATAATCTGGAGGGTAAAATGCAAAGATTAGGGGTTTGAGATCAGCTTAGATAGCATAGGGAGAGACCTTGTTTCAAGATAAAAATAAACAGGATTGGGGACCTAGCTTTGATCACCCAGAGTTCAGCCTGTATACATATACCCTACAAAAACAAAAATTAAAGAATTATTAATAAGTAACAAAGCTAGGAGTCAGCTCCTGAGTCCACTGATTCTTACAATATTATGGAAAACAGTATTCATGAAGGAAAACAAGTTGATGGACTCAGTCTGTTTTTATGCACTGGTACTGCCTCCTCCTCAAATCGTTCATTGATCTCTTAGGGTTCACACTTACATGATAGCTGCACTTGAATTTTTCCCTGGTTTCTAAAAAGTACTTTGGTCAAATGCCAAAATATAGTTTATTCTATTACTTAAACGATTTTTAAAAAACTTTTACAAATTATTAACTTTTGCCTCAGTAGCTTAGTAGTACAACATATTAATGTAAAATGATCATTTACTCTTATCAAATGGTATGAGCTCTATTTTAGACAAAATCTGAGGAAGTCAACACTGAATTTGAAATCCATTGCTAAGAAAGATTTAGTTTGAAACAAATAGTTTTGGGTACATTACAAGTTTGTCAATATTTATAAGTTTTTATCATAAATCTACTTTTTTTTTATTTTTGGCAGAACCGGGGATTGAACTCAGGTCCTTGCACTTGCCAGGGAAGTGCTTATTCCACTGAGCCATCTCCCTGGCCCCCATAAATCTAAATGACACTTTTTAAATGCATTTTTCATTCCCTTAAAGAATATGTACAATAGAATATATAAAACACTATAAGAGGCAGCATGTTTCATTTGGTGTGCATTGCATTTTAGTTATGCCTAACATAATACCGAATTTCCAAAATAAACTAAGCCTCATGTTTTGTTGTGCTCTAGTAAAGGGGCAAATAGCGCTATGTACAATCAGTTACATAGGATTAGGTCAGCTTTAACTTTTTTTATGTGTTTCTTATTCAAGTAATTGAAGTTAATAAAATAAGGATGAACAAAAACCATTTTATCCTGAAAATTTGTTAGTTATTGATACATATGGTTTTCTTCTACAGTACTGCTTTTTAAACTAATTTGTAACTGTTAATCTCTGCATGAATTAGGGCAGTGTGCACGGATTATAAATTTTTCTCTCTGTGTTGCTCAACTCATTGTTTTGTCTTTAAGGTTTTACTGTTACTTTAGACCCTTATTTTCTAGGAAGAAATTATTTAAGGATTTAAGAGATCAGTACTTGCTATTTAAAGAATAAACCCCTCCCCCCAAAAAAATCCACCATTTCCAGGAAAAAATATTCTCTATTTTTGTCATCAGTTATTGTTCAGTTCTTTTAGACTATACAAAAGAGAGCTGGGAGTGTTGGCACTGGCACTCTGGAGGTGGAGGTAGAAGGATTGCTGTGAGTGTGAGGCCTTGAACCACATAGCAAACAAAACACTGTCTCAGGCAAAGGAACTATCCAACAGTGGTAACTCTCAATATTAAAGGGATCTATAATATAGATAACTTAGTTTAAATTCCTATGTGTACATGGGGAGACTGAAGCAGAAGGTTACCATGAGTTCAAGATTGGCTGGATGAGTTTGAGGCCAGCCTACACAGCAAGACAGGCAAGCAGGTGCACACACGCATGCACTCATGCACACACCCTGCATCTCAGATGCCATATATATTATTCTCATTCCCATTTAAATAGAATTGTCTAATGTAAAAATTCATTCTGTTGTTCTTGAAATGGTTACATCTTGAAAGTGTAACCTCTTTTGGCCTTTCCACAGTAGTCCAAGTAAAATTAATTTCTGTCCAGTCATGTCAGCTTGCAGTGCCTTAGAATGAAGTTAAGAGGATAAGCATGACAGTTTCCATTTTGTTTTGGTTTTTAATTATTGAGATTTATTTCTCTGTTATTTTAAAGAGAGCACAAATTAGAATTAAAACTAAAAATTACAAGTAATACAGAATTTCACTTAAAGTATTATGAATTTCATAGTATCTGTTGCAGTACAGAGTGTTGTCTTCCAACCAGTTATTCGTATTACCAGATATATGCATGTAAAATTTGACAAAGAAAGAAGGGAAAGAAATGTATAAGAAATTAAAAAAGAAATTAAGAGTGTTTTAATACATTGTATTGTCTTCCAACTAGTTATGCATACTATGAGATATATAGATGTAAAATTTGAAGAAAGAAAAAGTGGAAGAAGTGTATAGGAAATTTAGAAGAAAAGAATTACAAACAATTTTTAAAAAGGAGACAAATTTTGGTATTATCTGCTCCTTTTCATAGTCTGGCAGAAATGTACAGTGCAGTTGTCCAAACCATCCTGCTTACATACCTAGATAAATCTCTTTCTCCCACTCCCTCTCCTGTCCTCCTCAACTCAGTAACTCTTTCTTTTGAATAAGTTTTCCCATTATCTATTATAACCATTAGATTCCATTTTTCTCTTTCAGGTTTTCACACTAAGGAGACAATGTGATGTTTGCAGGTCTGATTTATTACACTTAATATGTTCTCTAGTTGCATCCACTTACCAACAAAAGACTCAAATTTATCCTGGTTTATAGCTGAATAATACTACATTGCGTAAAAATACCACATCCTCTCTTATCTAGCCATGGAAGTTTGGTTTTCTTTTGATAAATCCTCAGAGTCAGAACAAAGGTGAATTTTTATCTCTGTTCTTCAGTGTAGTGTAGACATTCCCTATTGTAATTAGTATCTAAATAATCATAATTGTATAATATTCAACATTTTTTTATTTAACCAAACTTTTAAGAGAAAGACTTGCTGTCAGCCTAAAGGTCTTAGTTGACTGAATATCGTGAAGCTTGTTAACAAACCCATCTTCCGTGCAAGTTTAGGCAAGAGGATTCCAAAATCCACACTCAGGCCAGCCTATGCAACTTTGGGAGACTTGTATCAAAGTAAAATCTTAAGTGCTAGGGACAAAAAAAATAAAACTTAAATAAAAGTTATAGGCCAAGGATATAGTCCATGGCTCAAGCACTTGCCTGGCAAGCACAAAGTCCTGAGTTTGATTCCCAGTAGCAAAAAAAATAGGGTTAGCCAGGAGTGGTGGCACATTCCTATACTTCCAGCACTTGGGAGGCTGAGGCAGGAGGATCATTCTGAGTTCGATACCAGCCTAGGCTACAAAGTGACCTCAAGGCCAACCTAAACTGCATAGTAAGACCCTGTCTCAAAAAAAAAAAAAAAAAAAAGGACAGATGTGTCAGAGATATTATCTAGAGTATTTCCTTACATACACAAAGCCAGGTTCATTCCCTAGTGGGCTGTTCATTATAAGAAGTTCTAGATATTTAACTTCCCTTGGACAGCATTGAAGGAGAAAATTCTTTATTGCGATTTTTCTTAGTTATTTCAGAGGTTTCTTTCCTGGTGGAAAAAAGTGAACCATATTTTATTTCTTTATGAAACAACCTCACTTTTTATCTCCATAAGCAATAAATGATTTGATCCACTTTATGTAGGATATATTTTCTATCAGATTCTCCTGTTTGAATCTCAAAGTATGTGTAACATCAGTTAAGAAAATTCAGTACTAGGGCACCCGTATTTGTCTCTGTTGGAAAAAGATGTTCTAGTTTAGTTTTGTTTTACCTCTGCCTCTCAGACCTACAAAATAAAAAGGGCTGGTATCTTAGCAAAAAAAAAAAAAAAAAATTTGAGGGCCAGAGAGATAGCTCAGTAGAAAAAGTGCTTGCCTGGCAAGCACAAGGTCCTAAATTCAATCCCATTTAAAAAAAAAAATTTTAAAAATTAAATATTGCTTGTATTTATTTATTTATTTATTTTACTACTTTTTTTTTTTTTTGCTTGTATTTAAAAAGAGTTCAGAGGCTGCACTTCATGACTCACACCTATAATACCAACACTGGGGAGTCTGAGGCAGGAGGCTTGCTGCAAGTTGGAGTTCAAAGCCAGCTTGAACTTCATGGTGAGACCCTGTCTTAAAAAGACAGGACCTAAAAAAAGTTTAGAACTGGACATGGTTGGGTGGTACACTTCTGTAATCCCAGTACTCAGTAGACTGATGCAGGAGGATCACTGTAAGTTTGAGGCTAGCCTGGGCTACATAGTAAGTTTGAGGCCAGCCTGAACTGTATAGTGAAACCCTGTCTCTAAAAGACCAAAAAAAGAAAAGGTGTAGTTCAGCTGTATGATACTTTTGGCTTTAGAATTGGAAAAGTATTAAAGAGATATTTCCCAAAATGTTCTTGTGAGACAATAGCTATTTAGCTGTTTTCAAAAAGTTTATGGATTATAAAAGAATAGGATTCTGATGTGGTTATATTTATTCCTAATAGCTGGCTTAATTTGTGTGGTAGTATTAGAGGGATTTCATTAAAACTGAATATTGAGATATGAGTTCTTTTTTCCTTTTGTTTTCACACAAAGAATCTGCCCATTCTGCTCACATCCTAATTCACATTACAATTCAGAGCCAAAGTTTGCTTAATTTATTAGCTATCTAGTTGGAATTCATAGTATAGTGGAAAATGTTTGCAGATAATCCTGTGCATTAGTAGAAACTTCAGTTGCTTCCTCATATTTCTTCAGGGCAGTGATCACAACCAGATTCAACGTATGCACAAAGCAGCGGATACCATGGTAGCGGCCGTCGCTGATTGCTTTTACCATGTTGGATCCATTGTCAGTCTCAGAGACCTACTTCCAGCTAGGTGCCTTGAACTCAAATAGCTTTTCACACAGACTTCAGGATGTGAGCTAAGGTATGGCCTTTTTTCATGAGCTGGGCCTACATTTGGGTTAACAGTAACCTGCAACTTTTATAGAAAAAATACTCACTGTAGTTTCATGTCAGACAATGAATAGTTGCAGTCTCACTGATAGGCAGGTAGTGTGTGTTCTTCATGTGTTTGAAATATTGCTGTCTGTTGGATATTCCTTTTTTTTTTTCTTAATGTTTTTACTGAGATTATCAAAGTAAAATTTTTCATTAGAACCTACGTAAAATGTCTTAAGATACATCTCCATGATTCAACCATAACTTAATAGGAGGTATACATAATTGTTTCTTATATGCATTTGATGTAAAACATTTCTTTAAACTTCTAGATTCTGAGAATTTTTTTAACTTTAATTTTGTTTTAAAGTGTAAAAATAATCCTGTTTATACTATTTTAATAACTCATCTTTTAAAACTGAAATTAAGAAATTGCTACTTAGGAATAGGGCTTGAAATTTACATGTAGTAGTTTTCGAGGGTGTTCTATAGGTCGTAGTGATAAATACAATAAATCCTTAGATTATATTGATACAGTTCACACTCTACATGAAACCTTGTTTCTTCGTGGGAAAAAGTACCCTTGGGAAAAAAAGCTTCATTTGCATAGCTTCTTTCTTTGCTTGGCAAGATGTTACTGTAAGTGGAATCTTTCTTAAGAGTCTGGTGGTTCAAGCCATATGTGGTGGTACACACCTGTAATCCCAGCACCTCAGAGGCTGTGGCATCAGGATCACGGCAAGTTTGAGGCCATTGTGGGCTACTAAATGAGCTCAAGGCCAGCCTGAACTGTATAGTGAGATCCTGCCTCAAAAGACACTCACTCCTCCCAAAAAAGCAAATCCCCCAAAAGAGTATAACGGTTCAACAGATCAGTGACACACTGAGAAAGCCATCTTTTGAGGGCTGGGGAGATAGCTCAGAGGCATAAACATCTGCCTGTCAAATGCAAGGACCCGAGTTCAATCCCTGGACCTGCATGCAGTCCCAGCACTCAGGAGGTTGAGACAGGAGGAACACTGCAAGTTTAAGACCAGCCTGTGGGCTACAAAAGTGAGCTCACAGCCAGCCTGGACTGCATAGCAAGACCTGTCTCAAAAAAGTTATGGTTTTTATACATAATACCATAACTTATTTCTGAAGCAGCTTATTATACTTTGGTTCATTGGCCATAGTGCTTAGAACTGTTTTTAGGTTTAGCAATAGAGAAGCATCTATAGCTGGGAAGGGTAGCAAAGTCCCTGTAAAATCAAAGAGGGTACTGAGCAGGGTTTTTGCACTTTTCTTGATTCTCAGTATTAACAGTTTTTTTTTTTTTTCTTAAAGGATTGATTGAGTGATTGATTGATTGATTTGGTTCAGACTCTCACCATGCAGCTTGTACTCATAGTGATCCTCCTGTGTCAGCCTGACCAGTGCTGGGATTCCAGGGCTGGCATGGCATGTGGTACTGGTGATCAAACCTGGGTCTTTGCGCTTGCCAGGCAGGCACTCAGACTGCCAAACTATTTCCCTGGTCCAGTATTAACATTTTTTGACAAATTTAGTTAAGAATCTGTTTAAGGTCCTCTGCCAGAATCATTTCTTCATTAAGGGCCAGGTTCACTATTAAACTGTACTCTCAATTTTATTTCATAATTACAAAAGATAACAGTGTCTGAGTTAACTCTAGCAGTAAAAAAAGAAGTCTTGATATTTCATTTCTAAAGTATTCATTGTACTCTCCTTAAATATACATGCAAATATGTACATCTTCATACATATACACAGGTGTTGGTGACTGAAATGATCTAGAGTACAACATATGCCGGCCAGATCCCTACATGGCAAAAGAAGGTGGACATGTGTTCTGTGTGACTTCTTACATTCTCAGGGAACATAAAAAGAGAACCTGTGGGAATAAGGGCAGTGATTCATTGATACATTGTTCCTCACTCAATTCAGGTTAGATATAGCATATAATTTATAGTTAGGAATCTCTGTTGGGTGGTGATTTTCACACCCTATAGGAACCGGATTCAAAACACATGAATGATACGGTATGCATTTGTTCTTGCTGCCTTCGTGTCTTGTTTCACTGCTTATTATCTGTTGTCAAGCATTGAATTTCTTCTGGTCAGATTTTAATCTTTGTGATAAAGGTTCATTTTATATAAATGACATTATTTTAAGGATTCTTCTACTTTCTGTGGTGTTTATATTCTTTAAGGCTCCATGCCTACTCTGTGTTAATGTAAGATAATGATAAACTTTTGTTGGTAAGTATACAACTAGAAAAATAAATGCTGTATAGTTCAGATTGTTTCTTAGTGTAATAAACACTTTTATGTGATCTTGGCTTGTTTGAAATTTTGTTAATGAAAATACTGATTTTTTAAAAATTAAACTAAGTGGTAAAGATGTTTATTCTGTGAATAGAGGTGCTAGGAGTTGGAAAAATCAGAAAAGGAAATTGTTTAGTCATGGTTTTTAGTGATTCTTGTATTAAATTACTGCCATTTTACCTACAAAATTTAAAGAAACATTTTGATGTCTTCTAAAACCTTGCTATAAAACAACCTCTTACAACAGTTTGATATAAGATAGAGTATGTGGTGTATTGAAAAATGCCATGATTGTTTTTAAATTTTATAATAGCAAAAGTTATATTGCCATTAATTTCTCTCAGAATACTCCCTTTCGCTTCAGCCACCCTCATTCCATTGTTATTGCCACCTTCTGAAGCAGTTCTCAAAGTCTTCTTTCATGGTTTTAGTTGCATTGTTATGGCTCCCTCAGTATCCTGATTCTGTTCAAAATGTTCACCTTTTGTGGTCTTTTGTCTTTTTGAGACAGGGTCTCACTATGCAGGCTGGCCTTAAGCTCACTTTGTAGCTCGGGTTGGGCTCAAACTCACAACAGTCCTCCTGCCTCAGCCTCCCAAGTTGTGGTCATTTTGACTTTGAGGAAGAGCCAGAAGTTGCCCAATGCTAGGTTCAGTGGATGAGGACAAACCATAAGGTTATTAGGAGCCTGCCTTTCTGTGGGGTGGATGCAGTAGTATTCCCCATTGTTATGATGACACCTTGGAAAAACACAAAAGAGGACTTCTAGGACTGCTTCAGAAAGAAACAGGAATAATGGGATAGGTGTGTTTGAAGCAAGGGAGAGTATTTTTAAGGACTGCTAACAATGTGCCTTTTGCTGTATAAATTTTTTTTTTCCAGCCAGCCAGGTTGGCACATACCTATAATCTCAGCACTCAGGTTTTGGCAGGAGGATTGCTACAAGTTCAAGGCCAGCCTGGGCTACATAGGGAGTTCAAAGCCAGTCTGAACTACATAGCAAGACCTTTCTTCAGAGAACAACATAATCACTATGTATGCAAATGTGTACGAATAAAAGCTTCTAAAAAAGAACAAGGGCCAGCCAAATAGATCAGCGGATTAAAGCACCTGCAAGCAGGTGCAGGGTCTGGTATTTGATCCCTGGCCTGCTGTGCTACCCCGCCTGAGTCACCCAGAGACTGATTGAGATGGTGTGGTGGTGTGCGCCTGTAATCCCAGCTCTTGGAAGCACATTTTTTTTTTTTATCTTATTTTATTTTAAAAAGAAACACATTTTGGTAAGATGACCAGTAGTGAGCCTACATCCTATTCTGAAATTACTTATTTCATAGAAATTAATAATACTCTTAAGTAATTTCACAAATAGAATTTATTTTATTTTTAATATATTTTAGTACAGGGTTTACAAGGTCTCACTACACAGATCAGACTCCTAGTGATCCACCTGTTTTCAGCTTCTCAAGCTGTTGCTGTCTCAGCACGCCCCAAAGATGGGGCTGGCATGGCATGTGGAGCTGGGGATTGAACCTGGTCCCCTGTGCTCTTGACTAGGCAGGCACTTAAGTCCACTGAACTATCTGGCCGGCCCTCACAAATAAAGTTTATTATATGTGTTGCCGAAGCTAGCATGACAAATAGGATTTAAGAACTGCACCTCGTTCTTTTGATTCCTAACTCTTAGAAGATAAGAGAGCCATTTCTTACTTTTAAGTAGTGGAAATGATTTTGCTCTCTAGATATTTCTAACTAATTGTACTTTTAAAGATGTAAATGATATATCAGGTAGCAGAGTATTTTAGAGCATGACTTCTGTATAATCTTTATCTTTTAATTAGAATGGAAGAACTTTCTTAAAATTTTATTATCATAGGAATTAGCCTATAGTTCCAAAAGCAACTATGAATCCAATTTAAACTATTCCTGATATATGACAGTTGTCATATGTACTCATTTTTATTTATAGCCAGTGTTACTGATTTATGGAGATACTGATTTTCAGTCTTAAGAACTTAATTTTTTTTGCTTTTTCTTTCTATATTAAAAAAAATCAGATCTAAAAGGGAAAATGTTAAAACAGGAGTGAAACCAGATGCCTCTGATCAAGAACCAGAAGGACTTACTCTTTTGGTGCCAGATATCCAAAAGACTGCTGAGATAGTTTATGCAGCTACAACTAGTTTACGACAAGCAAATCAAGGTATGATTGCCATTCCTCTTATGTTACTTTTCATTTGATGCAGGATAGCTTATTCACATGTGGAAGAGTGCCCTTCTCTTCCCATTGTCTTAATGGTGTTCAGGCAAGTGTTTTTGAAAACTGTTAACGTAGCCTAGTTTTTAGACTTTCCCATTCTAAAACTCTTGAAGGACTAATGTAAAGATCATCCAATGCCTTTCATAAGGTTTAGATCTGTAACTAAAAGTAAGCACTTAAATTCCAAATTTAGATAGTTTTATTGCCTGTTCCATGTTTGCTTCATTTCCATTACTACAGTGTTTATTCTATAACTGCTAGGTTTTGTTCTTTGCCATATTTTAGTTGTGAATAATTTATAATTTTAAAACATCTGTGTTAGTACTAAATTTGGTAAATTAAAAGCATGCATTATAAATTTCTTTATTCATGAATTGAAAAATGATACATTTATAGATACAAAATGGGATATTAAGGCCATGTATGAGAATTGGATTAAATTAACATTTAATGTATTACCAGTTATAAAAATAATGATTTTTCATTTATTGTTTACTTTGTTGTTTTTTTAAAGTTGATAAGGTTGCCAGGCATGGTGCCACATGCCCATAGTCCCGGTACTCAGGAGGCTGAGGCAGGAAGATTATCATGAGTTTGCGGCCAGCCTGGGCTGCATAAGTGAGTTCAAGGCCAGCCTGGATTACACAGCAAAACCCTGTCTCAAAACATTAACAACCAAAAAGGAATGTTGATTAGGTTATTGGCTGTTACTATGTTTATGAGACAGAAAACCTTTGTTCTCAAAATGGTAAAATAGGAAGAGAGTAGTAGAGAGTTTGACGGTCTTTTTGTAATTCATAATTTGAAGCTCAGAAGCAAATTTGTTTTTAATCTTCAAAAATATACACTCACATTATTTATTTTGAAATATTAAAAAACAGAAAAAAAACTAGGTGAATACTCAAAGAAGGTGGCTATGAAACCAAAACCATTGTCAGTCTTAAAATCACTTGAAGAAAAATATGTGGCTGTTATGAAAAAACTGCAATTTGGTAAGTTAAAATTTTTCATTCATTCAGATCTCATTTTCAGCAATACTATTAAAATGTTCTAATGAAGTTATTAAATCTTTTCTGACAGGAACTGTGCTTTATACATACAAAATTTTTATCTTTTGAATTTATATCTGTATGATTATATAATATTTGTATTTGGAAAATATTGCAACTTCAGTAAAAAACCTATAGAAAAGCCTATAGAAAGCCTAAGTAAAACACAAGCCAGGCTTTGAGGCTGAGGCAGAAGGATTTTGTGAGTTTGAAACCAGCCTGAGCTACAAAGTAAGTTCAAATCCGGCTTGAACTAGTTAGTGAGACTTTGACTTAAAAAAAGACACACAACCCACAACAATATGTCAATAAAATGGCAAAAGATCCTCCCTCATTTTCTTGCCCTCTTCCAGGCTAGAATCTAATCCAAGGTTTCATACAGGCTATGTAAGCACTCTACCGCTAGCTTTACCCTACCCATATTCCTTTCATGACCTTTCTATTTCTATACATCCTAAAGAAAACTAAAATGAGGAACTTTTAATAATTTGTTTCTGTTATTTTAGAGTTCATGAGGGTCCTCTTTGAAAAACTGTTAACATAGCCTAGTTTTAGTCTTTACCATTCTAAAACTTTTGAAGAACTGATGAAAAGATCATCCCAATATCTTTCATAAGGTATCGATCTGTAACTATAAGTAAGCACTTAAATCACAAATTTAGATAGCCATTATTACTTATTATGTGTTTGCTTCATTTCTGTTCTTGTCAGAAAAAATATTGAAGTACTGTTTACAACTTTGAAACCTCAGTAGAAATCATTTAGCTTTTGATGTAGTTAACTCTAAGGTTTTCCATGAAGATCTCAAGAGGTAATATATATAAAAATAATCCTTTTGTTTGGGGTTTGGTTAGTATACAACTTTTGCTTAAGTTTTAATAATTTAGTATGTTCTTTTCATGTATTAACTTGTTTTCTCAAAATAATGTTTCTCGTTTTATTACAAATACTTCATAAGTATTAAAAATGTTTTATTTGATTATATGAATTTGGTTAAGCATTATTATCTTACATTTGCAAGCATTGTAACACTATTGGTTAGATAGAACACATAATGGAAACTTCAGCCAGAAGTGATTTTTAACTAGCAGTGTGGAAACACTGGTAGATTACACAGATGAGGGGTTTAGTGTTCAGCTGTTCAGCTCAGGATCTTTCCTGAATTTACAGTTAGCAATCCTCCTGGAGCAGCAGTCATCTGAGGTCTGTGCTTTCAGATTCATTTCTGTGTCTGTTAATAGGATGCTTCAGCACCTTGCCTGTTGTGGGCTTCTTAATTGTGTCACATATCCAATCTGATAAATTCTCCCAAGAGAGCAAACAGGAAGCCTAGTGCCTTTTATGTATGGCCTAGTCCTGGGGGCTATAAATCATTACTAAGTATCCCACATTCAAAGATGTGGAAATTCAAGCTATTTCCTTGAGAGTATGTTTGAGAGGAGATCCTAAAATGTGTTTGTCTATGTTTATGTTGGAAGTAAATATTTATTGACCTTTAGACTTTGTTCTACATACTGAAACATAAATATTATGTCCATTACTGACTTTTAAATGTAATCTACCCGTGTGTCCATGCTGCTAATTAAAAATCATTTCTTGCTATTGTTTCCATTATATGTTCTGTCTATCCAGTAGTGTTACCACACTTGCAGATGTTAGGTAAGCATTTCTGCTTTGCATTTCTTCAGTGATAACCTCTCCATTTGGAGTGGAAGATGACTAGTGATTTATTTCTGATCTGTGTCATTATCATACCTGTCTTCCACTCATTCCCTTTTTACTCAGTTTTTCTTTTTCCCTTACTTTAGATACATTTGAAATGGTTTCTGAAGATGAGGATGGGAAATTGGGTTTTAAAGTAAATTACCATTACATGTCTCAGATGAAAAATGCAAATGATGCAAACAGTGCTGCCAGAGCCCGCCGCCTTGCCCAGGAAGCTGTGACCCTTTCAACCTCACTGCCTCTGTCTTCATCCTCTAGTGTGTTTGTACGTTGTGATGAGGAACGTCTTGACATTATGAAGGTTAAAACAAAATTTAGCACTTATCTCTCTGGTTAATTCACTTACTCAGATATTGATATAGAGTACTAGAAATGCCATGAATTTTTACTTTTTTAAATAATTTTATGACCACTTTAGTCTGTAGCATTAGTTCTAGGTACATGAATTAGGTTTCTATTCAAAATAAAAATCTAGAGAAAAAGAACAAGATCGAGTTTTTCTCAGGCTGGGGAAATAGCTCAGTGGTCTAAGCACCTGCCTGGCAAGTACAAGGACCTGGGTTTGATCTCTGGTACCACATTGTACTGGTCTCTGAACCCCGGGCACACTGTACCGGTCACCAGAACAAAGCATGATGGCACACACCTGTAATGTCAGTGTTGTGGAGGCTGAGACAGGAGAATCAAGTTTGAGCTGTGTACCAATACTCTGTACCAATAAATAAAGAAAATAATTTTTAAAAAACATTTTTTTAAATCTGTAGTTTTTCTCTATTGCCAGTTTTAGAGCATGCTTCAAAAGATTTAACATAGATTATTAGGAAAAAATTGCAAGTTTCCAAGTTGACAGAGTATGGCGTCTTCTGTTTTACAGTATAAATTTTCAAAATTATTCTTTTCTGGGAAAGTTTTATTCATGAAAACATAAGGTCTATAAATAACATAATGCCAATATGATAATAGCTGTGATGTAGGTGTATATTTTAGCCATAGTGATCTGATCTTAAGTTCCAAGGAAATCTTCAAGATTTGACTCTTTACATTTATGATTTAATTCATGGTTTAAATATTTTATCCTGGGCCAGCCAAATAGCTCAGCAGATTAAAGCACCTGTAAGCAGGCATGGGGGTTGGAGGTTCCATCCTGGGCCTATAGTGTCGGCCCTGCCCTGCCCTGCGCCTGGGGCACACTGATAGGGCAATTGAGAGACTAGGTGTCGTGCCTTGCCTGTGTCCTAGCTCTTAGGAGGCTGTAAACAAGCAGATCACTCCAAGTTCCATCTAGTAGTGAGACCCGGAACACCCTGTAGACCATTCCCTAAAATAAAATAAATATTTATCTTGTTTAGATAGATGCAGTGTATTAATTATTGAAACTGTCCTACTAATCATTTTTGAAACTATCTCATTGCTATTTGTTTCTCAGTAAAATTAATTTTTAAAAAATAGCCAAAACTTTTGACTCACTAACTTCTGGAAAGTATTTAGTTTTTTGTTTGTGGTCAGCTCAGCCCTCAGTCCCTGTGCTTTGCCTAAGTAGGCGCTTTAGACCGCTGAGCTATCTCCCTGGATGTAGTTGTTTTTTTGTTATTGTTGTTTGGGTTTGGTTTTTTTTTTTGGCAGTACCAGGGATAAAACTCAAGACCTTACATTTGCCAGGCAGGCACTTATGCCACTGAGCTATATCCCTGTCCTTAATTTGTTTTTTTGCTTTTGTTATTTTAGTAACTTTTCCTGTAGAATTCTCATAAATCTTGCCTGTTAAACCACATCTGATTTTTGTCTTATAAACCGTAGAACCCTTTTTGCCTAGGGATGTACTTCTGGTATTAAATGGCCCACAGAAGTTCGTGGTTTTGGACTTCCTCTGTTTAGTATCCTATACCTCAATGATCCTAGCAAAGAGCCCCAACATAAATCAGATTTGTCACATGTTGAAATTCTAGATCCACTTGCCTCAAAACATAGCTCTTCCCATTTCATAATATCTATTGGTTGAACAGATGGTTGAAAATATTATAGAGAAAATCTTGAAGGAAAACTCAGAAAAAGTAATTTAAAGACATTTGATAAGTAAATTTTCTTCCTGTAGTCATCTTTTTTTGGTTTGGTGTGGTGTATTTGACTTTTTTGTTTTGTTTTTGATTTTTGAAACAGCATCTTACTGTGTAGCTCAGGCTAGACTTGAACTTACTCTGTAGCCCATCTAACCCTCAAATACATGGCGATCCTTCTGCTTCTGCCTCACCATCTCTCTGCCTCAGCCTCCTAAGTGCTAGAATTATAGGCTACAGGTAGGCAGCATGCACCCAGCAAGGCATCTCCTTTACTAACTTGTTTCCATCAAAGCCAAATCACTTTAATTTTATTTTTTATTGGTACTGGCACTTAAGCTGCTGAGCTGTTTCCCCAGCCCCAAGTCACTTTAATTTTAATCCAAAAGCATTTCCTAGCCCTGTGTTTGTTTTCTTCTAATTTATATATTATAAAAATGAAACTTCTGATTACATTTTTAGCATATTCTGTTAGAAATATGTATTGGCCATCAGGAAATGATTCTTATTTCATGTTGGGTTTTCCTAATTTCCCATTGCATTTTGCTGTTCGAAGTGCTGGCCTATAAATAATGGTATGGTGATGTAGGTGTCTCTGCTTTTGTGCATACCAGGTTCTGATAACTGGACCAGCAGATACCCCCTATGCAAATGGCTGCTTTGAGTTTGATGTGTATTTTCCTCAAGATTATCCAAGTTCACCACCTCTTGTCAATCTAGAGACAACTGGTGGCCATAGTGTGAGATTCAATCCAAACCTCTACAATGATGGCAAGGTAATGTAATTGCAGCCTTTTGTTTCAGATGCTTATGTGTTGGATCCACAGATTGTTTATCATTTGAACAAAATGTTGTTTATTTTAATATGAGGATGTGGGTTTCTTTATGCTTTGCTTCCCAGTGTACATAATTTAGCTTGAAGAATAAGAGAAAAGTAACCAAAAAGGCCCAAAACAATACACTGTTAGTATATTAAGAAATGACGAAGCCTCACAGACAGCCAATGTCTGTCTTGGCCTGTTAGCTTTCATTTCTGGGTCTAGATCTAGTCAGCTTCTCACAAGTACCTGAAACTTGACAAATGACAAAAGTATTCTTTGTATATCAAAAAAATTTTTTGGCCACCAGAACCACCTTTATGGTCTATGAAGAGACAATTATGAACCTACTTTTAAGGGTTTATGTTAAAATATTGGCAATTTTTATATTAAAAATATGAAGCTGTTTTTTCATAAACAAAGTTGAAAATCATCTCACCTGCAAGAAATCTTTAAAATTAGGTTTAGGCTGGGTGTGGTGGCGAATGCCTATAATCCTAGTACTCCGGAGACTACAGCAGAACTGCTGCCAGTTTGGGGCCAGCCTGCGCTACACAGTGAGCTCAAGGCCTTCCTGAACTGCATAGTGAGACCCTGTCTCAAAATTGGGTTTGAAATAACAGTCATAACTTTTCAAAATAATTTTGGATGGCTTGGTGGAATTTCAGTGCTGAGGGCCATTCTTAGAATTTATTGTTTACTAACCACTGCAGTGTAAAAAGAAATGCATACATTTTTTTTGTTGATGAGAACAGCAAGTATTCAAAATGAATCTTTTATCAAAGGAATTGCCAGCTGTTCCATGGCTTTGCCCTCCAGGCTCAGTCTGGCTCGGGTCTGTAGTTGCCATGTTACCATTTTTTCATGAGTCCACATTGACTAGGTATAATTATTGTCCTGCCTGGATTTATTATAGCAAACTAGAGGCAGACTTTGCTCTTTCTGGAAGAGTTGTACATACTATTTCTAAAACTGGGAAAGAAAATGGCATTGTTGACTTTTCTTGAGAGATACTATGAACTGAATAAAGTTTGTGTAAAGTACTAAACTTTATTTAAATCGATTCTATAAAGTATACTGGTAATGATAAAGGATAA
>PVKA01032680.1:0-25073 GCA_004027165.1 Ctenomys sociabilis
GGAGCATTCCTGAGTTGCAGCTCCCTCCTGCCCCCCCCCACAGAGACCACTGTGCAAACCATGTGAACACCAGATATGAGGCGCATTGGTGAGCCAGTGCTACCCCAACGCTCACTGTTTCAGGAGCTTTGCTGACCCATATCCCCCTCTTCCTACATTGGCTGCTGAGTACAGATAAATTTTGGGAGTTTCAAAACTGTCAAAATGAAGGAGCTAAAGGCAATGTCAGGCCTATACCTCAACCAGAACTCAGAAGTCAAGGAGACAAGGTTATATAACAACTTAGAAGTCACACATCTGGAATTTCTGAAATGATAGCACCTGAAATAAAAGAAGAACTCCATCAGGCTACAGAAGTGCTGAGGCCAGTGTTGGTGAGAGTGCACACTGGCACATTCAACTTAATTCAATTATTCCCCTTCTGAGATTTTTTTCAGAACTGAATATGTAATGTATTATGCCACAGTAATATGTGTGTACCCATATTTAAAACAGCACAATTTATCATAGCTACATCTTGGGAAAGGACCAGCAATTATCTAAAAACAAAGATTTCTGCTGGTCTTTTGAAAGAAGCAGTTAACATTCTTATTATATTTTTATGTTTAATTTCTTACAATGTTTTACTGTTGTTTTGCTTCGTTTTGTTTTCTTTTAAAACCAATCTTGCACATTTATATCTGGTAATCTAAACAACTAATTTGCAGATAACATCATGTAATATACCAACAATTGTTGAACTCTCATTACTTTGTTTAGTGAAATATTGTATCATTTCTAATGCTGATTTTTTAAAATGTATTTTTAATGTCTTTAATATAGGGTCTGCAGGGTCTTACTATACAGAATGGACTCATAGGGGGTCTCTTATTTTCAGCCTCCCAAGCACTGGGATTATAGGTGCGCACCACTGTCCAGTCTCAGTGCACCCCAGGGGCTGAGCCTGCACAGCATGCCCAGCATTAAACCTAAAACTGATTTTTATTAATATTTTTAATCTTTAAAAAGTAAAAATAGGGCCAAGGAGATGGCTCAGTAGAATAGTGCTTGCCTAGCAAGTGCGAGGGCCTGAGTTCAATTCCTGGTGCCACCAAAAAAAATAAAATTAAAATTAAAATAAAAAAGAATATATTATCTCATCTTAAAAATTCATACCCACATGTGTAAACATCCTATCATCTTCTTATTGTAAGAAACTGAAAGAGTAAATAAAATCCAAAAGGTATGATAGGCATTGTAAAAGGGAAAGTAACTACTCAAAAGTAAAGAATAACTTGTTTGAGAGAATAGTGAAGATATAAAAGAAGAAAAGGAATATATATATATATATATATATGCATATGATTATATATATATATTGATGCAGATGATATTTACAAATAGTTGTAGATATAATATATGCATAATACATATATAAAATAACTGTACCATGAATTTCTATTAGTTTATTCAAAGAAATAGTTAATGTTTACTAATAAATTTTTCATTCCTATATCTGGTAATATAAGTAACTGCTTTGAAGATACCAGTATGTAATATAACAACTCTTGCTGATTTAATATCATCTTGTTTTGAAATTCTGTATCATTTTTAATTTTTTAAAATTTTCTTTAAGGTAAGCATTGTGAAAAGCATATTTGAAGATGTCTCATTACTATTGTTTTCTTACTATTTTACTTCCTAACATAAGAACTATCTTTTACCACTTATTTCTGTATAAAATTAATCAATATTTTAAGTAAAATTTAGAAGAATGTTGATAAAGATTAAATCAGCCATCTCTGTCATAAGATAAAATACATCCTTCATGGGGTATGCAGTTTGGTTAAACCAATGTATTAGAGAGAACATCAGGTAGAGTAAGAGGAAAAGAACAGCCACTGGCAAAATAAGGGGAGACTGGGATATCACACTTGGCATATGGAAAGCCCTGAAGCTAATCTGTGACCCAAGCTTCCTCTTCTTGCATCCCCTCAGTCTCTGGAATCCACCATCCTAGTCTCTACTTCTAAGTGTTCTAATTTTTAGAAAACACATAATAGCAAGTTAGTCAGACATTCATATGATTTGACATCATAAAATCCATCACCCCCTTATCTACATCCCTATAGGTCTGAGTGGCTAGAAGCTCTATAAAATCTACTTGTGAGGTCATTTCTAGTTTCTGCTTGTCTGTGCCCCCTTGAGGGACTCTGAGACACCCATTCTACTGACCAGGTAAAGCCTATCCCCGCTAACCTTATATCTCTGACCTCTCATGCTTTACCTGTTCCTGGACCCAGTGCTCCTCACCATGATGACCTCATGCCTCCTGCTCTGCTTGCCTGCTCCAGTATTTCTTGGCTTTCTTTCCCAAGTGCACCCAATCGACTGTTCTCTATTCCTAAATCTAAGTTTGCTTTGATGGCAACATTATTTGCTGTACAACTGTATCAGAAATCACCATTCTTATTCATTCATCTTCTAGCACAACTACATTTTTCTATTTTTGCATATATAACTATTCAAGAATAGCTTCAGATTTTCAATAATTGCATTTATGACCAACTCAAGGAATTTGTAAAAGATTTTTAATTTCTTTTTTAGCAGTACCTGTGGCTTTATCACCAGTAGAAATTACATTTATTTTCACTTCATATAGTTGTCTAGGTTATCAAAGTAATACACACAATTTGGCATTTTCTTAATCTAGTAATCATACTTGTTGCTAGACTATATTTAATGATATATGGCAAAAAGCATAACATACATCAAATCTGTTCAAGTACTTTGATAACTTTATTTTACAGTACTGGTTTCTTTGAAAGCCTGTGCATTTTATTCATTTACAAATGTTATTCTGAAAAGTAGACCACATCTTCAGACTGTCCACTGTACAAAAGTATTAAGAACTTCCCCCCAAAGAGTGGACGTCTCAGTGAAGCGTACCAGCCCCTGCCTGTAATCCCAGTGCTCTCGCAGCTGGCCCAGCTGGGTCACAGTAAATTCAAGGCCAGCATGAACTACACAGGAAGGCCCTGTCTCAACCCCCACCCCTAAAAAAGTATAGACACCTCATCTGCTTAGCAGTCACAAGAAGTAGAAGTTTGTAGCTTTTGTTTTGGCAAGTTATAAAATGATGCACATCCATAATAATGACTATTTGATATTATTTCTAATAATTCCTAAGTTCCTATAATTAATATAACAAAAATTTATTCTAAATATGAACTGCAACACACACAAAACATCCAAAAACCAATATAACACTTATGAAAAATATGTGGGCACAGAGCAACCTATAAATACAAATCAAGATTGTGAAATGTCTTACAGAGAAACTATGTATACAAATCTTATAGAAAAACTATGTATACAAATCTTACAGAAACTATGTATACAAAGATACTATTTACCATCTTTCTTTTGGAAAATTTTTTAAAATCTCTATAATGATTGGCTGGTAGCAGGCATCCCTTTCTGCTTTCCCAGTTTCACTCCAGTCTCTCACAAACTGTTTCAAGGTAGATTTTAACTTATCCATGTCAAATGTAGATGCTGGCATAATCTTTCCATCACCATCTTCTCCATATTCTTTATTTTCAAACATATGTATGCAATCATTCACAATGGTCAGTAGTATTCCTTGATTATGATCAATGCATTTCCGGATCTTGTCCAAGTGAAGAAGAAACTGAGGAAGTAGTTTCTGTTGATTATCTGGAAGTGACCGGAACTGTCTTTCTGTTCGGTTCATTCGCTCATGCATACTAGTGCCGTAGTAGCGGAACGCATTGATGATCTTCCAGAAGTGCTCGCCCTCCAGCCGCTCCTCCTCCTCCTCCTCCTCCTCGTCCTCCACGCTGCGCGCCGCTTCCACCGCCGACAGCGCAGCGGCCGCACCCAGGGGCCCGGCGCAAAACTGCACTTGCACAGCCTCGCCGTCTCTGCATTGCTGCTGCAGCCCCGGGCCTGGCTCGCTTGCGTCTCGCCGGGACTGAGAGCATGGTGGCAGCTGCTCTGCGCTCCTCTAGAAGGCGCCCGAACAAAATTTCATTCCAAAACAGTGAATAACACAACTTTAAAAGTTCTTACATTTTATGACATTTCGTCTTGAAAATCAAAAGTAATAGGATGTATGGTAATTCTTAGTACAAATAGTTTGATAATTCATTAAAATTTTTTAAAATCATTGAGAAAAATCAATTCAACAGTTCTTTGGGCTGCACTGATGTGAGAGGTGGGAATCATGTTGTACACAGGTTTTTTTTTTCCCCATCACTGTTTGTAGGATACACTCCCAGGTCCTCGTCTCAGTTCAAGAAACCAATATTTGTAATCCCAAAGTTATGTTATTGGAATCCCATCAAGTTGATTCCAATCTACCACTTTCCATGCAACTCACTGCGAAAATGAAGACACTAAATTATATCTTTAATCATCGGGGAGTTGAGGGGCTCTAGGTCCAGCCACGAAGATGGCTTTCCAGAACCAAGAGGAAGAACCAGGGCCTCACCCAGCTTTATTCAGTGGAGGAGTGGCTTGCAGAGAATTGACTGGGAATTGTGGAAAGTGGGTGACTACTATGAACTGAGCTGGGTGGGTGGCCTAAATTTACCTCTGCCATATGCAGAAAGGATATGCAGAAAGAGTAATCTGCATTATATAGTATTTAATGTTTTGGGAAATCTGATGCTTCAGCTTTGATGTAGTCTTTCAAGCCCCAGGAAGTCATAGCCTCTATCTTGAGTCTCCATCCCAGCTGGCAGCGGGGAGCATTAGCTCTACCATCCTATCTCAACCCGCCTCATAGTAAAGAGCAGCAGGCTTACCAGGGAAACACACATACCACCTTCAAAGACTATCACTCAGCTACACCAATGCACATTTCTTAAGGCCAATTGAAGGACAAACAGAAGTCCTAGCCAGCTCTGTACATAACAATACAGGGAAATAGGATCAGGCTCAGTCAAAATGGAGAGAGTTCCTCTTCTTTCAAGAAGAGCTGCTCAGGTGGTCCTCCACAAAAAGTTATAAAAATAACAGAGAATAACAATACAACTTTCAAAAGTTCTTACCTTTTTAATATTGTAATTTTTATTTTTAAAAACAGAATACAAATTTGAATTGAAACAGTAAAATTACAAGTGACACAGAGTTTCACTTAACAAAGTAATATAAATTTTACACTATTTGTTGTAATACACAGTATTATCTTCCAAAAAGATATTATTCATATTGCAGATGTATGCTTTTAAAACTGGAAAGAGAAATAAAAATAGAAATACATGTAGAAGAAATTAAGAAGGGAAATAATACAAACAATTGAAAAAGGAGATTAAACAACTTAAAGCACTCACTGCTTGTTTAAATATACCAGCAGAAATGCATAGTGAAATCGCCCAAAACATCCTGCTTCAGTGCATAGGTAAATCTCTTTACCTCACTTCCTCTCCTCTTCATCTCAATTCATTAACTCTTTTCTTTTAAGTAAGTTCATTCCCATTTTCCATTATCTGTTGTACCCTTCAGATTCCATTTTTCTCTTTCAGGTTTTCACATTAAGGAAACAATATGATCTTGCACACACAGGTCCTCTTCACTCAATTCCTTACCTTTTACACTTAAAGCCAACTCTCTGCTCCTTTCCAATATTTCATTTTCATAAGTTGTCTTCTGCTCATCAAGTTTCTGTTGACTTTTCTTAAGATCAATTCGCTTATTGGCTTCATTTTTAGCATCTGAAACAAGTGTCTCCTTAAGGATTAAGAACTTATTTTGAAAACTTCCTTTCCACTGAATCACTATTTCACTGTCTGGGCCTTCATTAAAATATTTCTCAAGATTTTCCTTAATGGTGTTATATGTTTGTGTAATGGGATCTTCAAGTGAGCTTCTTTGCAGGGTCTGGATTTTTCCATTCTGAATCAGGTTATTCAGCTGATTCTGCAAGTGCAGCACATGACTCCTGAGCTTCCAGGACCACTGGTTATACATGGATTCCAGCTTGCTCATGGTCATGACCTCTCTGGTATTTCTAAAACTAAAAATAAAGTTCTCACTGACCAGGGCTCTCCATAAATTTTCCACTCGAAATTTCACATCTGAAATCTTCATATTTCCCCTAGATTCCTCCTTAGCTAGCAAAAAGAATTGTACTTTTTAATTCTTGGACATTGTGATTGTAGCGAGGATTAGGAGGAGCCATTGGGGGGTTGCCATCCCATAGATGTGCAAAGAAGTGGACGTGAGTATTGACATCAAACTTAATAATGTCATTGAAGCAGAATACATTTGAACACTGTTCTTGCTCAGCAGCCATTGCTGCCATCTCATCTAGTTTCTGCTGTAGCTGCCTTCGTCCTTCCATGGTTTGTTCTCTAGCTGTAACCTCCCCCACATTTTGATGGACAAAGAGGCAACTTGGGGAGATTTTCACTTGTTTCATCCTCAGAAAGGCTTGGACAGATATATGTAGAATATCCTGCATCTCTGATGGATTCTCTCCAAAAATATTGATCAGGGTCAAGTTTCCAAGTCCAATAACAAAGGTTGCCAACTCATTATCCCTGTTCTGGGATTTGCTATTGAGTTCAGGGGCCCTAAGTCCTTCTGTGTCTACAACCAACAAAAAATCAAAACCTAATTCCTGTGCAAAGGTGTCCTCCACCTTCAGGAGCTGCATGTAGGCACCTCTGGTGCACCTGCCTGCACTGACACTGAACTGCAGTCCAAAAATTGCATTCAGCAGGGTGGACTTCCCTGAACTCTGCAGGCCAAGGATAGAAAGAACAAATAGCCTCTTTCCTGGAAGCTTCTCAGAGACCTTGTCAAATACAGCTGCTACCCATTTCAGAGGCACATAGGATGCATCCCCATCCATCAGCTCAATGGGCATGCCAGAGAGCATCAGATCTGCAGCAATTTGGGGAAGGCACAGAAAAACAGTATCTCTTTTGGAGGAAGTTTCTTCCAGAGCTTCATACATCTGCCCAATTTCTCTCATAAACTGCTGAATTCCCAAGGTACACTCACTAATCTCTGTTGAAATGGCTGTTATCTCATTTTTGAAGAGGTCCAGAGAGTTGCTCTTCTGTGCCTTTTGTTTTTCTGCTTGTACCCTTGACCACAAAGATCTTTGTTTATCTTTCAGTTTTTCCAAGTGTCCTCTTGTGAAGTTCTCCAAAAAGATACTCAGCCAGTGCAAAAAGTAAAGTTTGGTGTCAATTTCAGAGTCTTGATTCAAAATTTGCAGAAAATATAGCATTATGTCATTGGGTTTCAAGGCCTTTTGCAACTGTTGATGCCTTATTGTTTGTTTTTCCTCCTCAATATCACACTTGTGTTGCTCGATGCTCCTGTTCCCCTTCTCTCTTAGATGATAAAGTTCTTTATCTTTTTTACACCAAAGATGCCAAAGTTCCCCCTGCAGGGGTAGTACAATTCCCTTAATTTGAGATAAATTAATTTCTCTCAGGAGGGCCATTATAATCTCTGCTTTTTCTTTGGCTTCCTTGCACTCTATGTGGTCTTCATCGATAAAGAATCCTTGCTTGCGTGCAATGTGAGAACAGTCTTCAATGCTGCGAGCATCCTCAGTGAGGTCTAGCAGACGTCTGATTGTAGTAGTGATCTCTTCTGTTAAGTCTGCCTCATTTCTATTCTTGATGCCAATTCTTATTTTTCTACCAGAAGGACTGACTTTCTTTTTTTCTTTGTCATCAAGTAAGCAGATCACAGGTAACTTTGAAGACTGCCACAGGTCATGGACAATTTCTTTGTTCTCTCCATTGTCATCAGAGGCTGAGATGAGGATCACAATGAGAGAAGAGATCTCCTGCAGGAAAGCAAGCTGTTGCTTGTGCTCCTTTGCATCTCCATGAAGGTTGGTAAAGGTCACACAGTTGTCAAATCTGTCTTCATCTTCTGCCCCTGGACAGAACCAGCAGATTTCCACCACATCCTTCATCAGGAGACACACTTTGCTGCTTCCTTTGCAGTGACGGTGAAAAAACACATCATGTTTATGTTGACTGAGAAGACAGTTCATAATCTGAGATTTGGATGCAGAGAGGCCATTTCCAACTCTAATGAAGGACACAATGGAAGTGGGCACACAACACATCTGCTGGTTATGAAAACTGTATTTTCCTTGAGATTTACTTGAATGCTTCCAACTCCTCCTAATTTGTCTGAGACACCAGAGAGAGAATTCAATTTGTGGAGTACAAGGGTTAGGCACCAAAAGTGGTAGAGCAAATTGACAAATAGAAAGCTTTCCCAAAACATATTGTCTGGCAAAGTCATCTGCACAGTGAAAAATTGCCATCTGGATGTCCATTGGGTGAATATGAGGCTTGAGGTTAGTGGTCACAGGATTATTGCCATCATCAAAAGTGTCTTTGTATGGATCAGAATCTTCATTTTCTTCATCAGAGGTTCTTGGATAAACCTGATGTTCCATATTTTTTTCTTCTCTGTAGACCAGGTATCTGAATCCATAATCAGGCATCAGCAGCTTCTGTAGGAAGTAGAATGGAAGCTCACACCCAGAGGTGGGCTGGTTTCCATAAACAGGAGTCTTGTAGACAAGATGAAAATCAGGTCTACCCATCTTTCTTGAAAAATAATGTTCTAGGCCTAGACGCTTGAGTAAATCTTGGAAGGCCCCATTTTCTATCATGTCGTGCTTACTATTGTCTTTATCATGTGACTTATCTATCAGTTCTTTCTTATCAAAGAGACTTTGAAACTGATCTTTGATCTTGTCTACTTGCAAATATGATCTGGAGCCTTCATAATCCCCATCAATGATCAATCTCAAGTCTTCTTCTACGTTTTCCCAATTGTGACCTTCTGCTCCAGGTCTGTTGAGGACATATGCAACTTTCTGGGACAAAGATTGGCCCATGTATTGTTTAATCAATGCCATGTGCTGTTTTTTCTTCTGTGCAAATAGCTGTTATTCCAGCTGAGGCTGTCAGACATATAAGAACCAGGAATGAATGAGCTCTGTGGATGGAAATATTTTTCAGCTCTTGGTATTTACTTTGAGCATTTTGCATTTCATTTAGTAGAAAATTTAACTCCTCAGCAGCCAGAACATGTTGAAAAGTATTATAATCCAAGTGATATCCTGCACCAACTGCAATATAAAGAAACAAGAGCTCTGTGTCTTTCTGTTCTACTTCTCTAAGGTACTTCAAAAAGCAAGTAAGAGCCAAGCTGACTTTATGAGTGACTTTTTTTTTAGTTTCTTCCACTGTTTCTTGGGACTCATATTTCATCTTTACTCCCAAGATATCATTCAGTACTTCTTCTAATATTTTAATTAATTCTGAAAATTGAGAGATATTGACTTCCTCTTGCTTTAACTCTGACTTACAGATCCACTGCATGATGGTATGAGTTTGAGGAAAGTTTGCCACTTTGTACACATGAGGATCCAGAAGTGTTTGCAGCTGAGATTTAATAAATTTAGTTTCATAGTTGGAAGATGTTTTGCAAAAGTTGAGAACATTCAATAAGAAATTCTGCAGATCAAAATTTGTGAGGCATATAGTAATCCAAATGTTATAATCTGTTCTTTTCTTACACAAACTTTTCATGAAATTCATTAGTTTTTCAAGCTGTTCTTCAGGATCAGACACTTCCCAGGAGTTTACATCTTCTAGAAACACTCTAGCTTCCTCCTCAGCACTCAGTATTTCTCTTCCATATTGGATCTTAGCACTGAGGCCAGTCAGAGTAATATAGTTGTCATTCATGTATTTGGCCACCTTTGTAGCATCTTTAAAATCACTTCTGTGGCTGGAGAGAATGATGTCCCAAACTGGCACCAGCTGAAGGCCCCTGTCAATGATACACCAGGTTTGATTGTTGGCTTCAAGACCAGTTTTCCACTGGAAAAGGCCTTCTGACTCTGGTGGGCCACCAGTCTGGGCCACAGATAACTTGATATTGGTTTGATGGTTTTGAAGTATTTTGATTTCAGTGGATTTTTTTGAATGTAATTCTGATAGAGTCAGAATTGCAGAAATTTTCATTCCCAATCCACTGTAGCTGCCCCTTATGAAAGTGTCCAGGGCCTCTGCCACCTGATGCTTTACATCCTCTATCTGCTCACTTTAGAAACCCTCTGACGTTGCCTTCCACCAGTAGATTCCTCCCAGGTGCAGAGGGCCTTGATTAGCGTGAGAACCAAACCTGTGGAAAAAGTTTTCAATCCTTTGCTTCAACAAGGGAGATGTAGCATGATCCAGGAGGTCATCAATGTGTTTTAGTTCCTGGAGTGCAGCCTTGGACAACCGGAGTTGATCAGTTGGAAAGTGGCAGGAGGCCAGGGGGATGTAAATGAACTCGGTTGAGCAAAAATAAGAATGTTGAGAATAGGATTGATGTGTTTCCTTAGATTCTGAATGTTTGCTTTCATCTGTGCCACCTTCTAAGCTAAATCCCCATCCTCTACCACTGGCTGAAGCTGTTACACTGAAGCCCAGCTTCTCCATACCCTCAGTGAACATGTTTTCAGCTTGAGAAGATATAAAAATTCCTGTTTCCATGTGTGTGCCCTGCTCAGGGGCAGAAAATGAGAACTCCTTAGGGACACTGAGTAGCTTTTCTCTTCTCTTTACCAGGTTTCTTTGTTGGCCAGTTTGGTAAATTCCCTGCAGGGCAAGACCTCCAGATGCCCATTTTACTAGATCTCTATCTGAAAGATTTTGCCAGTGTAAAAAGTTCTGTTGCATGAGACTGAGATTTCTCTGCACATTTTCCATTATGTGCCACAGGGACTCTTTATGCATTGGCCAGAACTCTTCAGGGATCTCTATTGCTTGCCTCAGCTCTGCTTCTTTTCTTCTCACTGCCTCATCTTCCCTCTGTCTTCCTTCCAAGAACAGGTCTTTTAGCCCTTGAAGTGCTTGTTCTGCTCACTTCTGCCTTTTGTTTATTGTTGCTACTGATGACTGCTGTAACTCTCGGTGAGTATTTGAATGTGACAGATGAAATAACTTCTCCAGGGCTTTTTCTTCCCATGGTTGCTGCACCTGGGATTTGAGGACCTGGGGATCTTTCTCTTGTAAGTATTGAAAGGCCTGTTCACTGGTCACACCCAGATACTTTTGCAATTTAGGCAACCAGAATGCAATGTCCAGTCCCACAGTTTTCAGAATCTCTTGGAGATCTTGATTCCCTTTCTGTTGAAGAAGCTGTGCATCAGTGTTGTCATCAGCAGTGGCCATATCTACAGGAAAAACAAAAACTGAGTTACATTTAGGGATTTCTGAGCATAGAAACACTCAGCCAGAACTTTTTATCTCATCACTTAGATTTCTCAGTATTTCTTTCATTTTCCATGGCTATACTAGGATTCTCATTCTATCCCATTTCCTTGTAAGCCCTTAAAGTATTCCACAATTAACCAAACAGTCCAAATTCCAGACTAGTCCATATAAGAAATTGAAGAAATGTCAGGTACAACTTACCTTGTGTCAAAGTGTTCATCTGTGAATTGGTGAAATAAAATGTGTTTATTGACTTTGAAAATGCTATGGTGGGAAGTGTGTACATTTTCTATGTGAAGCAGTGCAAAGTGAGACTTCTACTTCTGGAGACTGGAGATCCAAGAATAACTTCTAAAGGAGTTCTGTGCTTTTTTTGTCTGGTTTTTGTTTGTTTTTCTTTGGAAGGCAGCTATGCTCACCACTATACCACCAATGCTGTTTGTTTTTCTTTGTTTGTTTAATATGGCACTGGGTCTCTGCTTGATGTATTCTTATATGGTAGAAGACACAACCTGCCACTCTCCCAAAATATCTAATCTATTCCATGTGGGCTTTTTGTAAAGTGCTGATGCATTTCATCAAAGACTCACCAACAGTACTAAATTACTTTCCAAAAGGCTCCAGTTATTCAAATCAGAACAAATAAATGTTGAGAGATTCCTTGCAGCATAGCAGAAATGTGTCAACATTTGTAAGCTACAGCCAAGCAGTGATCAGTACTACAATTATACCATTAAGCACTTGGCTTTGAAAAGAAAAATCATTGGAAAATACTTTCCTAAAATGCCACCTTAGAAATTAAAGAGCAATAAATCCAAAGAAGTAACAGGAATGAGAAAATAAAAATTAAATAAGAAACCAAAAATGGAAGGAGTAACTGGTAAGAGAGCAAGGAGAAAAGAAAGAACAAAGGAAAAATGAAATATAAATGTGCTTGCACAGGATAGCCTGGATATATTGCTGAGTTCTGATGGGCTATTGAAAGGAGCAGATAATGATTAATTTTTTTCACTCTCTTTTTTTTTAATTTCTTACCATTTTTGCATATTTGTATCTGGCAGTCTGAACAATAAATGAAAACAATTGTAAATATACTAACAATTGTTGAACTCCTACTATTTTGTTTACTCAAGGTTCAAATTTAATATCAGAATAGTGATTGGACTGTCACCCCTGCATCCAGACATTAAAATGTTAAGAAAGGTTATTACTAGGAATGATCCCATGCACACTATCTTGATAACTAGATGAAACGGATCAGTTCCTTTAAATAAACAATCTCTTGAAGCATAGGGAAGAAATGAGGCTGTTTGTATATTTGAGTTATGGAGGACACAGCATGCAAAGATCCAAAATCCCAGTGGGCATGTTTGTGTGCATTTACGCAGACACACAGGCACACACACAAAAATAAATAAGAAAAAAAAAGAACAAACAATATGAATAGACATATTTTTAAGGAAAATAAATAAATAGTGAGTTGTCTTTCAAAGCGGAAGATACTAGGCCCAGTTTTCGTAAGTGGTAAACCAGGGAAAGTATTTAGGATTCTGTTGCACTGGTATTTATTATGTGTTCCAGAAAATAGAGTCAGAGATCTCAGCTACTCTTATCTTGTTGCTGGGACAAATACCCAACACCTGAAATGAAGGAAGGAAAGGTTTATTTGGCTCACAGGTATTGAGATTTTGAGTCCATACTCAGTAGGCTCTAAGGTAGAGCAGCATATTGCAGAAAGAAATCTTTCATGGCAGTGGCAAAGATCAAGAGAGTTAAATGGAGGAGCAGAAGCAATACTGGCTACACAGCAGAAGTCTGTCTCCCTTAAATTGCATTCAGGCAACATCCCCAGGCTGGGGAAAGTACTCACACCCATAATCCCAGCAGTACAAAAACACATGATCACAATGGATCATGAGTTAATCTCAGACTATAGAAGTCCCCTCCTCATGACTGCGTGAGGCTTTGGGAAAATTAGCACAAACCGTAAAACAGAGGAATGAAGTATGGTCTTTATTTCAAAAACCTCTAAAAATCCCTTAACAAATTCAAAAGAGGGAAAAATCAGAATAAAAAATTAAGCATTAACTGCTGTATACAGCAAACATTACTGAATTCATACTGCTTTGTTTGGTGAAATTTTGTATCGTTTCTAATGTTTTTCTTTTTTCTATCACTATTTTTAATGTTATACTTTGTGTCTAATTGCTCCCCTAAAGACTTCTGCAGTCATGGGACAGATTTCTTCAGTTTGTGATTAACTCATGACCCACTGGGATTACAGGTGTGAGTGCTGCTGGGATTATGAGTGTGAGTACTACACCCAGCCTAGGGCAGAGAGCCTGAATGCAACTCAAGGGAGAAAGACATGTTCTCTGAAGACATTGGTGCTGTTACTCATTCCTTTTGCTCTTTCTGTTTTGCTGTATTCCACCACCATGAACCGATGCCCTCTGCTATGTGCCTGTGGCAAAGCAGAAGACTGCAGGCAGCTGGGTATGGACTGATACCTCCAGTAACTCTAAACTGAAGAAACCTTTCCTTCCTTCATTTTGAGTGTTGGGTATTTGTCCCAGCAATGAGAGAGGAAGGAGTAAGTGAATCAGTATTCTTTTTAAATAAATAAATAAATATCCTTTATTGAAAGAAAATTACAAGCTACAATTACCACAAAAAGTGTGAATGACCATGTCTAGTTACTTCTTAGGAATTAATCTAACTGGAGAAGTCAAAGATCTGTTCAACGAAAAAGAGATCAGAGAGGATTTTAGAGAATGGAAAGATATTCCCTGATCCTGGATAAGTAGAAGGAATATCATAAAGGTGGCCAAAACTGTTGTACAGATTCAATGTAATCCCTATCAAAATACCAATAACATGCCTCACAGACCCAGAGAAATCATTCCTAAAGTTTGAAACCATAAAAGACCTAGAATAGCAAAGGTAATCCTGGGCAACAAAGACATGACAGGAGACATTACAATTCCTGACTTGAAATTATACTATAAAGCTATTGTGATAAAATCAGTATGGTGTTATCAAAAAACAAAAACAAAACAAAACAAACAAACAAACAAAAAACAGACCTGAAGGTCAATGGAATAGATTAGAAGATACAGAAGACATTAAAAATACATTGACCCATCTTATCTTCAACAAAGAAACCAAACATGCTTACTGGAAGAAAAATAGCCTCTTTAACAAATGGTGCCAGAAAAACTGGCTCTCTGCATGCCAAAAACTAAAACTGGACCCAGGTCAATCACTATGCACTGTCAAAAAACGATTAAAAATCTAAATATTAAAACAGAAACAGTTATAATCCTGGAACAGAAAGTAGGAGGAAATTTTGAAGACATGGGGTAATAGGTCAATAGTTCATGAACAAAAATAAAACTGCACAGGAAGTACTTGAAAGGATTAACAACTGGGAATTCCTTTTGTTCAGGAGTTTTGACACATCAAAACAAATTACCAAAAGAGTGAAATTACCAATAAATTTGGAAAATATCTTAACTAATACATACTCAAACAAAGGTCTTATGTGTAGAATTTATAAAGGACAAAAATATAGGACCCCAAAACTTAAATACTCAATCGACAAATTGGCATCTCAGATGAACACACACTTCTCAGAGGCAAAAATACAAGAAGATAATAAATATATGAAAAAAATGTTCCACCTCACCAGCTATTCAAGCAAAGCCAATTATAACAGCATTCATATACCATCTCACCCCAGAATGAATAGATATCATAAAGAAATCAACAAACAACAAATGTTGGAGAAGCTGCAAGGCAAAAGGAAGCCTTTTTCACTGCTGGAAGGAATGTAGACTGGTACAACCATTATGAAAATCAGTGTGGCGTCTCCTCAAAAAACTAGGACGGCAAATCTCATTCAATACAGCTATCCTTCTGGGAACTTTTCCAAAAGAACTGAAAACGTTGTTTCATAGTGACATATGCACGTCTACTTTTATAAAAGGATAATTTGTTTTAGGCAAATCCTAGAAACAACCAAAATGTCCATCACCTGAGGAATGGAAGAAAAAGATATGGCGCTTTTATGTAATGAAATATTACTCAGCTACAAATAATAATGAACTTGATATCTTCATAAATAAGCAGCTGCAACTTGAAGATATGTGCATATGTGAAGTAAACCAGATACACATGTGCAAATATCATATAGTCTCTTTAGTGTAAGAACTCAAAAGAGGAAATGAAAATTGAAAGTTAAATGGAAGGTGAGAACTTAAGTATTAAACAAAGAAGACAGAGAAAGTAGAAAAGTTAGGAAATATGGCAGGGAAAAAAACATATATTTATATAAGCAAGATGGTTAATGCAATCATCCTAAGAATTTCCATCAGTTTTTTTTTAATATTTTCTTTATTTTTTATTTTTGTTTTATTGAAGTACAAATATCAATGGGACAGTTTTAAGATACCTTGACAAGATGGATTTGATAAATTAATACATTGCAAACTGTTTTCATAATGTTTTGGTATCATAGAAGGTGCACACATGATATTATACTTGCAGACATTATTATACCGTATGTCTCTTAACAGTAAATAGAGTGTAGCTCTTTGCGTATCTTATTTTTTATACCTGAATTGTATCAAAGATTCAATAATTCATACTTTCTACCTTGTTATTTTCCTAGTGGTTGTCCATAGTACTAGAAGCTGACATAATATCCTGTCCAACCACCATTACTGCAAATCTTGCCTCTCATAGGATTATGTAGAAGCACAGCGTTATCTATCCCACCTGTACTGTCTATACACATACATCATGGTTCTTCCTTTCTATACCCCTTCCTTGCTTTACACCTGTCAGAGATGGGCACTCGATTGTCATTCAACTAACTTAGGTGCTTGAACTCAACACCACAATCCAACACAGTCCAGCATCCCACAGCAATAGTGAGTTATCCGAAGAAGTTGTCGACGATAGCCATTTATAGCTCAACTTAATATTATGGCCCCACGATGTATACTTCATTTATATACTTTTCTGCTGGATGGCTGACACCCAGATAGAGCAAGACTTATATAGCAACACATGTACTTTATGTTTCTTATGAGGTCAGCAAAGTCCCCTCAGGTTTTATCTTGTAGTCCTGTACATTATTCTGTAGTTCCTTTGTCTGTGTCATCCATGTGGATGAGTCATGGCCAATGCTTGACCAATTTGCTCTCTGTGAGAGCCTGAGAGAAAGTTTTCTCTTCATGTGATTCTCCCCAGGCACACTATAGAACTTCGATCTCTTTCCTCTGTGGCTCCATAATCTCCTTGTTCAGAAAATTTGGAGCTCACCTGAGTTTCATGATGTTGCAGTACAGGTTCTCCTGAGTCCTGAGTTTTCGCTGACCTTGAAAGGCTAGGGCCAAAATGTTGGCTGCCTTGTGGCTCTTCTATTTCTCTAACTTTGATCTGTGAACTTAGGTTGTTAACCATCCAGAAGAAAAGCTGATTAGTATCCTGCAGCATATGCCATTCACTTTGCCTTATCTGACTCAATTGATTTTACTTGTTGTACGTTTCCTTTTGTATTTCTACTTTTCACTTCTTATACTAGGGAGACTATATGATATTTACACATGTGTGCCTGCTTTATTTCACTTATGAGTATATGTTCAAGTGGCATCCACTTCAGTATAAATGCTTCAAACTTATCATTCTTAACAGCTGAGTAATACTCCATTATATAGAAATACCACATCTTTTCAACCATTCCTCATGTGATGGACATCTTGGTTGTTTTCAAGATTTTGCTATCACACATTGTGCTTCTATAAACATAGGTACACATATATCACTATGATACAACGTTTTCAGAACCTTTGGGAAAATTCCCAGTAGGGGGATAGCCGGGTTGAATGGGATTTCTAGTCCTACTCTTTTGAGGAGCCTCCACACTGACCTCCACAATGGTTGTACCAGTCTACATTCCCACCAGCAGTGGAGAAGTGTTCCCTTTCCCCCACAGCCTCTTCAACATTTGTTGTTGGTTGATTTCCTTATGATAGCCATTCTTTCTGGAGTGAGATGGAATCTCAGTGTTGTTTTTATTTGCATTTCACAGATGACTAGCGATGTGGAGCATTTTTTCATATATTTATTCGCTTCTTTAATTTCGTCCTCTGAGAAGTGTGTATTCATCTCAGATGCCCATTTCCGATTTGGGTCTTTAAATTTGAGGACCTGATATATCTTAGTTCTTTATATATTGTACACAGTAGTCCTCTGTCTAATTGCTTATTAGTTAGGATTTTTTCAAAATTTGTGGGTTGTCTTTCCACTCTGTTGACAATTTCTTTTGACATACAGAAGCTCCTTAAGAAGAGTTGATCCCAGTTGTTGATTCTTTCAAGTGCTTCCCATGCGAATATGTTTGTTCATGAACTCTTTACCTACCCCTATGTCTTCAAGAGTTCCTCCTACTTTCTCTTCTAGGAGATTGAGTGTTTCTGTTTTAATGTTTAGATCTTTAATCCATTTTAACTTTAGCTTAGTGCATGGTGATAGATCTGGGTCAAGTTTTAGTTTTTGGCATGTAGAAAGCCATGTTTTTCAGCATCCATCAGGTTTTTGAAAACAACAGTTAATGGGGAGAATTCTCACCTTGATCAACTCTATATGCTGCTATCTGTGAACGAAACACCTACGCTGATGATAGCAATGTGTAATACTAAAACATGCTTGAAATACATACCATTTGGTCTTCTACATGTACACTGCTTCTAACATTATGGCTATGTTCTTTTTAAAGTAAGTGTGTGTAGAAAAATAGAGTACAAGAAAGAAGAAACAGGAAAAAAAAAAAAGTCATAGAATTGTCCTGCTGCAATGCTATATATGGTTTGACTTATAAATTTCTGTGTAAAAATGTTTTTTTTCATATTCTTTAAGGATTTAAACTTTAGAATGTCCATAGTTGTTAGAAAATAAATTCCATGTTATGTCTAATGTGTTTTGATATTCAGATACATAGTGATGTTAAGTTCAACTGCTTCTGTTACAGCATAATAATATCATTAATCTTCTCTTCTGGATATTTAACAAATAAAGATTGCAGACCAAAGATTAGGGAAACAAAAGGGCTACAAGGATACCCAATATTTTGCCCCTAGCACTTCAAGATCAATGAGGACTCAGGACATAAGAGAACCTGGGCTGTGACATCGTACAACTCATTGGTATCTCAAATTTTCCAATCAACGAGATAATGACTCCACAGATGAATGTGATCGACAATATGTACTGTGCCTCAGGATAGTCGCCTAGAGAGAAATCATTCTCTAAGGCTTTCAGAGAGAGCAAATTGGCCAAGCATTGTCTGTGACTACCCAAATTGCTGACACTGACAAAAGATCTACAAGTTGCTCTTCATGATTTGAGGGAAAATCCTGATGTTATTTGACTGACCTTGTCAGATACAAGAGTTACACATTTTGTTATATAGATCTTGCTTTAATTTGGTCTTAACCATCCAGCAGAAAAGCATAACCACGTGGTGTAAAAAGTGATGCCATATTAGTATGCTGGGCTGTATGTAATAGGCTCAAGTCAACCACTTCTTAAAATTGCTAGATCCTGCTGATAACCCACAACTATTATGAACTACTGGACTATATTAGGTTATTTTGCAATGTTTGAACTGGTGTCAAATATGGAAAGGTCTTTTAAAGACTTCTCCAAATACAGCTTCTCTAACAGCAATGGAACACCCATCTCTGACATAACAAAACAAAAAAGGGGGACATAAATGAAAGACCATTTTGGAATGAGATATATATATGCCTATCAAAATAGGATAAATATACAGCTACTTTCTCTTAGTTCAATGAGAAGAAATATTTGTACTAACATTGTTTAGACCAGAGATCATATCTGCATCCTATAATGTGAATGATTACTATGCAATTATTAATTATTGTAACTGTCTTACTAACCTGTTTTGAAGCTATTTCTTTCTAATTAAAATTAATAATAAATAAAAATAAATATCCCTTACTAAAATCAAAAGCAACAATTATTACAAAAACAAACCTTGTGTATGAAAACGAATATGGTTTGTTACTACATCATGATTTCTAAATTTCCACATTTGTACAATACACTAAAAGCTTGAAAAGAAGTAGAAAGCATGAAATGTTGAACAACTTCTTTGGAGAAAATATCACTGGACTTAAATCCTCACACATAAAGTTATTCAGCTTCAGGCACTTAAAAAGGTAAAGGAGAATATGGACAAAAGTTAGATGAAAATGGGTTAATAATAGCTTCTAAGAGAGTTTCAATGAAAGATGGACATGATTAGAAAAGGATCAAAAAGAAAAATTATGGAGATAAAAATTGAAGAATCTAGATGACAGATTCATTAAGACCTTCAACCAAAAAATTAAGCAAAGAAGATCTAAGAGAACTTCAAAGCAGGGCATTTGAATTTACCTAATCTGAAGAAGAGAAGAAGACCCTCATCCATGTGTGTTATCATGAATTCCCTCAAATATACACATCCCTAAATCTCAAATGTGAGAAGAAAGGCAACAGATAAATGGAAGGAGGGAGAGTGGAAAAAGAGAAGAAAGCAGGAAAGAAAGGAGAGGAGAGAGTTGGTGAGAAGAAAGAGCAAGTGTGCATTGTGATTGGCATGTGGCATGGATACTGTGTGGAGCATATATTTGGAAGCTTGGTATTTAGCATGGTGGTATTGGGAGCTTCTATAGAATCTTTATGGACTGAAGTTCAATATAAAGCTAATAGTTCATTAGGGGTGTGCCCACAAGGTGGACTAAGCTATTTTTTTCCTAGGACTCTGGTTAATGTTCTGAAATTGTTCTTATAAAACTAGCAAGTCTGGCTTCTCTCTCCATCTCTGCTCCCTAGTGGGAGATGTGATTGTTTGGTCCTGCACACAAACCACCACCCGCTTTTACCATTTTATGGTGCTTAGATTTTCAGTCTCAAACAATGTAAACTAAATAAACCCCATTTTCTTTTTAAAGTCTGAGGATAGATATAGATACATAGATTAACAGATATAACAGATGACATAGATATAGATGATATAGTTATAGAGACAGAGAAAGATAAGCGTATTAGATTAGCAGAAACGGGCTAATGCAGAAAATTGGTACCAAAATGCAAGGTCATGATTATAATTGTACTTAAAGATGAAGTTAATGGGTATAAGATGAAACAGTTGCTATAAAAGCACTTAAATACTGTGTGTGATATTGCACGCAATGCTAGTGATGGCTCAGAAGATGAGAAAATAGTGAATTATCTTTAGATAGAAGAGGATTTTACTGGAAACCGTACTGTAGGCGATTCATACTGTACGTGATTTCAAAGCATGGGACAACATCGTGTCTGTTCTCTATGACTTTGTGGAAAATGTAACTAAAGAATGATGGAAGATTTCAAAAACACAATATTCAGGCTTTGGCTTCAGTACAGCCAAGAACTTTTTGCCAGATTTTGTGTAACATTTAGAAGCAAAAGAAGCAGATTGAAAAGATTTTCAAGTTTCATAGCCCAATCAGACAAGGAGCAAAAACATGAGCTTCAGAAGGTATCACGCATGAGTCATTTCTTACTAAAGAGATAAATATGGAAAGCAGGAACCCTGTGCTGCAAATCAGGACAAAAGAAATGGAGTCCCCAAGTAACCTCAGAAATCTCTATAACCAGTTTCCTAGGGGCCAATCCTTCACATTTGTTGCCTAGACTTTCCAGGGCAAAATTTTTCTAGGAAAGATCTCCAGGATATTCTGCACATCTAGATGACTTTGTGGTCATGCTTACTGACAAAGTGCTCTGAAACGTCTTCTGCATCATTAAATCTCTGAAAGAAGCCTCGTGTGCGGGGACTCTGAAATCCATAGCAATGTGCCTGTCCATGTCCTAGGGGTCATAGGCCTTGTAGCTTTTTGGCCAGGATTCCCCATAAGGAAATTTAGGGCCTACCCTATTTCTTTCACTTTTGTTCTTACTTTAGGCTGATTATAGTTTTCCATGTACATACTCATCCTTTATGGAATACGAACATATACTCTACAGTGGTCCTACCAAGGTATATTTGAAGGAAGCTTCTTTTTAATTTTTACAGGGATTCACAGAAGACAGAATTTGATAGAAGTATCATTTTTCATTTTGGACTTGGATATTTTAGGAGTAGGAAGACAGTTAACAACGTGGCATTGCTAGTTGAAAATGAATGTATTTTTCACTCTAGAAGACATGTGCAGAATACTGTGTTTAGATTAGCATTTGTTCCCTAAAAGTCCATGTGATTGAATCTGTAATTTCACCATAGCAGACCTGAGACGGCTGTGCAACCTGTGTAAAAGGGTCTAGTGACAAGTCCTAATGTTGGACATGCTCTCAAAAGTTATTAGTGTAATTTTCATGAAATTTTACTTTATTGTATTGAGAATGCTGTTATTACAAAAGAGTTTCTGAGTTTTGTGTTGGATTGTGTTGTCGAGTTCAAGCACCTAAGTTAGTTGAATGACAATGGAGTGTCCACCTTTGACAGGTGTAGACAAAGGAAGGGGTATAGAAAGAAAAAATCATGATGTGTGTGTATACACAGTACAGTTGGGATAGATAACGCTGTGCTTCTACATAATCCTATGGGAGGCAAGATTTGCACTAATGGTGGTTGGACAGGATATTATGTCAGCTTCTAGTACTATGGTCATCCACTAGGAAAATAATTACTGAATTTTTGATATAATTCAGGTATAAAAAATAAGATAAATAAACAGCTACACTCTTAATTTACTGATAAGAGACATCTGCTATAATAATGTCTGTAAGTATAATACCATGTATGCACCTTGTACGATACCAAAACATTATGAAAACAGTTTGCAATGTATTAATTTATCGAATCTGTCTTGTTAAGGTATCTTAAAACTGTCTGATTGATATTTGTACTTCAATAAAATAAAAATAAATTTAAAAAATAAATAAATGAAAACATAAAAAAATTAAAAAAACAAGAGTTTCTGTATCTCTTTCTGTCATTCTCTCTCCATTATACTCTCCTTCCTTCTCTCTATTTCTTCCCTTACAATGTCCATTTACATTATGCTCTCTCTCTCTTTCTCAAATTTTTGTCAATTTTCTGGAAAAGCAATAGTGTGAAGTTCATCTATGTGTTTTTCTCAAGTCTTAAAATCTCTGCATAATAGATTTTTTTGCTCATAATTACCTCAGTACAGGTTCTCCTATGTCCTGAGTCTTTCGCTGACCTTGAAAGGCTAAGGCCAAAATGTTGGCTGGCCTTGTGGCTCTTCTATTTCTCCAGTTTTGATCTGTGAACTTAGGTTGTTAACCATCCAGATTTTTGTGTATTTTAACCTTAGTCTGTGTAGCTGTATACTCCCACTTCTTACCTTCCTCTTTGTGCATTTGCCTCCTTCAGCCCACCTACCTGTCTCAGGCTGATCCATGAGACCTGTAGAATAAGAAGCTTCTTTCCCCAGGACTGGCAGGCTGTGACTCAGCTTCAGTTCAGGATTTGGTTGCTTCTTGGAGAATAGGCACTGAATTTATCCTCAGAGTAAAATATCTCCCTCTTCTTCCAGTTGTAGGAGAATCTGCCTTATTCTTCTTGGTATTTTAGTTCTTGAAAAACTGATACATAAAAATGCTCAATGGTAATGAATAATGAAATTAGCATGAAAGAAACTCTGTCTGAGTTTCTTTCCTTGGGTGCCTGTGAATAGCTACTTCTAAAAATTGCAGTGAGAAACAAGCAAGAGACAAAGGCAAACCTAGTGTCCTACTAAAAACGTACCTTTAAATTTTGAGTAGGTCTATATTTTCTAATGAGCAAGAATCTTGAACTCAGTCAGATATATGTTTGAGCCCAGAATACAACAGCAACTAGTTAGGGAGACCACAGTACTGATTCTGAACATGTTTCTTTGGCATATTTTGAATTGAGTATGCAGACATCCTACAGAGCAATGATACATAGCATTAAAATGAAATGTATGTCTGACTTAGTAAACAATTTATACAAGCAGAGGACTATCACATATGTCCCCGCTTAAATATGCCAAGCTTTCAAAGGAAGAATTTTGGGGGTGTGAATTTCATTGGGCAGAGACTACTACAGGAGACTGGTACACAGACAACTTCATCTGCATACCAAGACCAAAGCTGGTCACTGTGTATCAGCCACCTCAAACTTTCTGAGTCTATGCCAACTTTATCCCCTTGGAATTCTAAGTTCCTATCTTTGGCACGACCTCTTTATAGAGTTCAAACGTCTTGCCCCCCTTTGAGTCACATCTTATATATACAACTCTATGGTTTTCACATTAGTAAATGAGTATGTTTTTCCCTCGTTATCCTAAGTGTTGATGTGGCTTTCATAGATCAAAATTGCCAAAGCTTCCGTGGACACAAAGTAAACCTATTAGTTCCCTACACTACCTACATGTACTTTTAGGAGGAGAATGCAATGACAAGCATCTAAATTGGAGATGAATTTGTAACAGTACTATTATTTAACTTCATAACATTGAGAGGGATTAAATGATTTAATGTATTTTAATGTACTTATTTTTTTTCCAAAACCATTGTTTAAATGTAAGTTGACGTCCTGCTCTCCCTCAACACATAATGGACAAATTCTAAGGGTTTCATGGCAACATCTCAGACTTTTGCTAGGACGGTTATCTTCTGACCATTATTGATCCTCAGAGAATGATACCCCCCAAACATAGTAAGTTTTTAGTATGCTGAGGAATTTCTTTACAGGAAAAGGCTCTCCATTTCTGAAATTCCCCTTATGCATTAAGTATAAGATCTAAATTACTAAGTGAATGCAAGTATAAACACAGTGTCTTCCCTCTCTAGCTTGAAATCTATTTCTGCAACTCAGAGAGAAGCACCGAGGAAATGTACTCACAACTATATGGATTTCCCATAAAAATTCTATAACTTGGGCTCATTGAAATTATAAAGACACTGTTTATGACTATTTATTAATTTCATAAATTATTTTACCTTCATTTATTTATTTTTTTTTATTTTATTGAACTACAAATATCAATGAGACAGTTTTAAGACACATTAACACCATTTGATAAATTAATACATTGCAAGCTGTTTTCATAATGTTTTCGTATCGTACAAGGGGCATACATGATATTACACTTATAGACATTATTATAGCAGATGTGTCTGACCAGTAAATTAAGAGAGTATAGCTGTTAACGTATCTTATTTTTTATACCTGAATTATATCAAAGATTCAATATTTAATACTTTCTACCTTGTTATTTTCCTAGTGGTTGCCAATAGTACTAGAAGCCGACATAATATCCTGTCCAACCACCATTACCACAAATCTTCCCTCTCATAGAATTATGTAGAAGCACAGCTTATCAATACCAATTGTACTGTCCATACAGGCACATCATGATTCTTCCTTTCTATACCCCTTCTTTTGCCTACAACTGTCAAAGATGGGCACTCCATTGCTATTCAACAAATTTACGTGCCTGAACTAGACGACACAATTCAACACAGTCCAATATTCCACGACAATAGTGAGTTATCTGAAGATGTTGACTGTAGCCATTTACAGCTCAACTTATTACTATGATTGTATACCTCACATTTATATTTTTCTGCTGGATGGTTAAGACCTAGATAGAGCAAGACCTATATACCAAAACATGGACTTTTTGTTTCTGATGAGGTCCGTGAAGTCCCCTCAGGGTTTATCTTCTAGCCCTGTACCTTATTCTGTAGATCCTTTGTCTG
>PVKA01032681.1:0-24881 GCA_004027165.1 Ctenomys sociabilis
CATTTACAGCTCAGCTTAATATTATGGCCTCACAATGTATACTTCATTTTTATACTTTTCTGCTGGATGGTTAAGACCTAGGTAGATCAAGACTTATATACCAACACATGAACTTTATATTTCCTATGTGGTCAGTGAAGTCCTCTCAGGGTTTATCTTGTAGTCCTGTACATTATTCTGTAGTTCCTTTGTCTGTGTCTTCCATGCGGATGAGTCATGGCCAATGCTTGACCAGTTTGCTCTCTGTGAGAGCCTGAGAGAAAGTTTTCTCTTCATGTGACTCTCCCCAGGCACACTTTAGAACTTCAATCTCTTTCCTCTGTGGCTCCATAATCTCCTTGTTCAGAAAATTTGGAGCTCACCTGAGTTTCATGATGTTGCAGTACAGGTTCTCCTATGTCCTGAGTCTTCACTGACCTTGAAAGGCTAGGTCCAAAATGTTGGATGGCCTTGTGGCTCTTCTATTTCTCCAACTCTGACTTGTGATCTTAGGTTGTTAACCATCCAGAAGAAAAACTGATTAGTATCCTGCAGCATATGCCATTCACTTTGCCTTATCTGATTCAATTGATTTTACTTGTTGTACGCTACCTTTTTTATTTCTGCTTTTCGCTTGTTATACTAGGGAGACTATACAATATTTACACATATGTGTCTGGTTTATTTCACTTATGATTATATGTTCAAGTGGCATCCACTTCAGTATAAATGCTTCAAACTTACATTCTTAATAGCTGAGTAATACTCCATTATATAGAAATACCACAGCTTTTTCAACCATTCCTCATGTGATGGACATCTTGGTTGTTTCCAAGATTTTGCTATCACACACTGTGCTGCTATAAACATAGGCACACATATATCTCTATAATACAATGTATCAGATCCTTTGGGAAAATTCCCAGTAGGGGGATAGCCGGCTTGAATGGGATTTCTAGTCCTACTCTTTTGAGGAGTCTCCACACTGACCTCCACAATGGTTGAGCCAGTCTACATTCCCACCAGCAGTGGAGAAGTGTTCCCTTTTCCCCACAACTTCTCCAACATTTGTTGTTGCTTGATTTCCTTATGATAGCCATTCTTTCTGGAGTGAGATGATATCTCAGTGTTGTTTTTGTTTGCATTTCACGAATGGCTAGTGATGTGGAGCATTTTTTCATATATTTATTCGCTTCTTTAATTTCGTCCTCTGAGAAGTGTGTATTCATTTCAGATGCCCATTTCTGAATTGGGTCTTTAAATTTGAGGGCCTTGCCCTCCCCCTCTCTGTCCAAGATTCTCTTAAGCATTTTCTGCAATGCTGCTTTATCGGCCAAGTATTTCCTTAGAAATTCTGTGTGTGTGTGTGTGTGTGTGTGTGTGTGTGTGTGTGTGTGTTGTGTGTGTGTGCATGTGTGTGTGTGTATGTGTATGGAAAGCCTTCATTTTTCTGTTAATATTGAAAGGTAATCTTGCAGGATATAGAAGTCTAGGTTCACAATTGTTTTTTTTTCTAGGGCTTAAAAAAATTCACTCCAGGCTCTCTTAGCCTTTAAATTTTGTGCTGAGAAAAATGTAGTTTTACTGATAGGCTTTCCTTTATAGGTTACTCATTGTTTTTCTCTAAAAGCTTTGGTTTGATTTCTGGAATTTTGAGTATGATGTGTTGTGGAGAGGTTCTTTTTTGGTCATGGTTATTTGAGATTCTATATGTCTCTTATACTTGAATATTGATTTTTTGTACTATTTTTGGAAAAAACTTATGCTATAATTTAACTGAGTACAGTTTTATACCTTTTTAGTTATCTGTTTTCTCTTTATTCTTATAAATCTGAGTCATTCTTAGTCATCTTGTAGCATTTGGGCCCACCTTGGATGGTATCTTGTTATTTTTAGAGAATCACTAAATTTACAGTTTAATGCATCCATCTTGTCTTCTATTTCTGAGACTCTGTCCTTAAGTCTGCTACCCATGTTTTGTGTTGATCTTTTCCTATCATCTATTGTTGCTTGATTTCTTTTCCTACTCTCTAATTCTTTACAAAATTTGATATTCATGTCTTCTTTAGCTTGGTGTATTATTTGTTTCTTCTTTAAGACTGTCAAACATTTTATTGGTAAAATAATTCAGCTTATTAAATCCTCTTGTGTAATTAAACATCTTATTCATTTGCTTATGTTTTTTCTTTTATCTTTTCAAACACTTTGACCATTTGTTTCTGAGTTCTGTGCCTGTAATTTTCTCTGCATCAGTGTCTGTGAGATTAGCTTTTGGGAAATTAGAGGTTTTGGATAGTATCCCACTGCCTTGGTTTCTCATATTTCTATTGTTTGTGCAGTTTAAATTTCAGATCAGTTAGGGTAGGGAAACTGTGTCACTATCATAGAGATTGTTAGTTTCTGTCTTCCTGTGATCTCTCCTTGGGATTGGTTGTGTTTTGTTGTTTGTACTTCCTTTCAACCTATGAAATACACTACTTTAGGGCCTTCCTAGTATCCATCCTTTTGCTGGGGGCTTGTTCCCAGCATCACTAAGAAAAATGATAATGAATCACAGTGATGTTGAGGACACAATGACAAATCTGATGCTGGCATACAATAAAATATATTTAAAAGCAATAACTTTGCCACCATTAACAATAGAAATCAGAAATAATAACAGAATCAAAGACAAATTGGATACCGACATTGCAAAAGAACTAGCTGTAATTATGGCATCCTTAATAATAGAAAAGTGATTTAGAATAACAATGTAGACACAAAGATGAACCCAATAGTAACATAGAGCAAATATTTACTAAAGTAGCAACTATGATGCTGTCAATAATAGAAAGGAATGCAGTAATAATAACAAAGCCAGATATATAGCTAAAAATTTATATGGCATAATAGCAAAAATAAAAATGGTTAGGTGGAAGGAAAACCAACAAGTAATTTTTTTTTTTGTTTTCATATTTACAACAAGGTCTACAGGGTGTTCAGGGTCTCACTACTAGAGCAGACTCGTAGTGATTTGCCTGTTTACAGCCTCCCAGGAGCTGAGATTACAGATGTGCATCAGCACACTCAGTCTCAGTCGCACCTCAGAGGACCCCCAGGGGCAGGGCCATCACAACAGGCCAGGGAATTGGACCTCTGGCTCTTGCTCCTGCTTGCAGTTGTTTTAATCCACTGATTATTTGACCAGTCCTAGAAGTAAAATTCAAAAAATAAGAAGATGAGAAATGTGATACATAAAATATCTAATAAAAGAATAAAAGAGCCTCCTTAGGCAGAACCAGTGGCCAGAGTTTGATCCCTGGCCTGCCTTGCAGGCCCTGCCCCCCAGGGGAGTGCTGAGAGGGCCATTGAGACTGGGCATGGTGGCACCCATCTGTAATCCCAGCTCTTTGGGAGGCTGAACACAGATGGATCACTACAAGTCAGATCTGTGTAGTGAGACCCTGTAGACCCTTACTAAAAAAAAAGAATAAAAGACAGCAGAATTATGTTAAGGTTACAGAAGAAAAGGCCACCTGATAAGAACAAACAAAACAATGAGAAAGATAATAGTGTTTTTAAAAAACAAAACAAAACAACTCTGCATGTTTGAGTGAGTGACTTCTTTCCAGGGCCTGTGGTATTGGTAAAGGGTAGGGAATCAAAATCAGGGCCTATTTTATTTCATGCTCACTTTTTGCTCTGTGAATATTTTTTTTTCAGAAAAGGGGATTGAACTCCGGCCCTTGTGCTTGCCAGGGAAGCACTTATTCCACTGAGCCATCTCCCTGGCCCCAAAGATTGTTTATTTATTTATTTATGGCGGAACCAGGAATTAAACTCAGGCCCTTGCACTTGCCTGGCAAGCACTTATTCTACTGAGCCATCTCCCCCGTAGCCTGCTCTGTGAATTTTGAGTCCTGCCACACTTTTCCCACTGAGCATGATCAGTCAATATAAGTCTCAGTAGTCTATAGGTGTAGTGTATGCCTTAGGGCTAACTTCACTCTAGGAGCTCTCAGTGTTTGTGCCTGTCTGTGCACCTCAGGTCATTTCTGCTTCTAAGTAGCTTTATAATCTGTGGGCTCATGAAGTTACCTGGCCTTTGTTTCAGAGGCCCTCTATGTTTGTGTACCCCTGGACATGACAACTGTCTAAGCCAAGGTGCAGATGAGAAAGCAAATAGACTACTGAGACCTATATTAGAGGCAGGTAACAAGGGGTGCAAGAAATCTAGTGCACTTAATTTCAGCACTTTGAGACCATCAGAAAACATAGGCAGCCAGCCTGCCCTCCCTCTACACAGTGTATGTCCATACCCTTTATTATCAGAGCTCACCATTGCTTAAAATTCTCAAGGGGTATGCAGCTAATGCTTCTACAGAACCATCTTTTGTGTCTGTCTCCCACCCAGTCACTGGTAGGATGAGGTCGGAGACCCTCAAGTATAGTTGTTCTGTGACTTGATTCTGGCCCTGTAGAAGGGTTTACTTTCAGAGTAAAATTCTGTGCTATACTCGAAGCTTACATTAACCAAGAGCTTTTCATAGACCTGGGGCTGCAAACCCTCTGTGGGCTTATCTTATGTTTGTGAATACAGGACCCCATCCCCAGGGAACTGAGGATAGTGTTCATTCCAGATTGCTTCTTTTCTGTGTGTTGCCTTCAGTTTCTACATTTTCTCTGTGTTTCTAATTTTCCTAGTGGCTTTTCCTTGATTTACAGAGCTCTACTTTTGCTTTTTTACTAAGGTTTTATTTCCATTGTATCAGTTCTAGACCCTGGAGCAGATGTGCTTTGATGCCTTTATGACATTTGTAAAACTTAAAAGCGATGCTGCAACATTTTTTTCCAAAGTAAAAGGAAATCTGTATTGTAACTCTGAAAAGAGACCAAAAAAACTCAGAATTTTAAAATAATAGTTCTTCATCTTATAAAATCAGTGTTTTTTCCTACTAGGCATTGTTTATTATTTTATTTTTTGACACAGGGTCTCACTGTTTGTTCACACTGATCTTGAACTCACTATATAACTAAGGCTGATTTCAAATTAATATTCTTCTGCTCCTCTTTCCAATGGAATTACTACCAAATACTCTGACACTTATAAAACGAAAAGATAAATATTTTTAGATATTTTTGATAAGGTTACCATCTTGTGATCTCATAGGTCATTGACTTTGAAGAAAATTTATAGGCCTTCATGCCTTTCTGGAGTAAGATTCTAAGCTATAGTACAGTTTCTTTTGCACCAAATATGTGCCCATATAGCTTTATGTGACTACAATGATGAAGTAACATTTATGCACTTTCACTGATTCTGTAACTAGATTGTAATATGTGATGAAATGAACCTTAATTTTCAATTTCAGTCTGGAACCATATGTACTTATGCTTTATTCTGTGACAAAGAAGTCATTAATGAGTACCAGAAAAGACATAACGAGTTGACTACATTTTTAATATTTTCATTTCTTGAAAAGGAGAAATTAAAACATCAACCTACTTACATGGCAATTTAATTTTTATTAAGAGTTGGACTTACTAAAAATTCCAACCTAAAATATGAAGAAAATAACCTTTTTTGAACAAAGATATTAGTATGTGCCCAGAATGCTACTTTACATGGCTAAGCTACAGTTCCTAAAGAAACAAATAAAAACACAAGATACCAGGGTAAACTCATGTTTCGTATAGATAATATCTTAGTGTAAGTACATTCTCGGATATATTTTGGAGTTATCCTAAAATTGTTGTTGATCTGAAATTCCTGCTATTTCTAAGAGTAGTAACCTAGTGCAAGTCTTATCAGCAAACTGAAGCAAGGCAGGTTTCAGAAACTGTGGCCATGCCTGTTCATGCATATGTCAGTAAGCAGCTAGGATAATGATGATGGACCAAAGGCCAAAGGCCAAAGACCAAATGAAGACCTCAGTAAAAGGGAAAGGATTAAGGTAGCCAACAGGGTTTAGGTATTGGTCAGGCTGAGCCTAATTGCTGGCATAGAGTATAAGATAAAATCTCAGCTTCTGTAAGATCAAAGAAAGATCAGGGGCAAAATTATTTATAATCAGTTCTTGGCATACAACCCTTTATATTTCCTGATCATAGCAGATTGTTAATTGTGTGGATTACATAACCTTATCTTCAGAGATAAACAAGTTTTAGGGTTTTAGAGATTGGGCCACAAAAAGTCACAAGAATCACTTGATCACATTATTTTAGTCCTAAAGTGGAGGATATTTATTGAATTTCTATTGAATGCCCAACACTAGGTTAGGTACTGTGGACACTGTGAGATATCCCTGTTGTCTTTAATTTTCTGTAAACACATCCCTTTGATAAATAAATGGTTGTATTTAGACTTTAGTACGGACATGATGGTGCAGACCTCTTTCTTCCTGGGCTTCCTTGTTAACTTTAACTCTAGTCCCTGGAAAAAATGAAAGAAGTAAGCAGTGAGAACTCAGAAAATGGGAAAAATTAGTAGGAAACAAAAAAGTTGTTTGGGACTTCTTCCCTGCCTAATAGTAAAATAAAAAATTGATACCCAATATTTGTCACCACCTAATCTAACAACAGAAGGAAGTGCATCATATAATAGCAGGAGTTCCAGCAACCTCCACAAAACAGAACAGCAGTTCCTTGTATTAATTTTCTAGGGTGGTCATGATAGCCCCTGTGTGGTTTAAACAACAGTATTTTATGCTGGAAGCTAGACATGCAAGATCAAGGAATCTATAGGACTCATTTCTTCTAAAACTCACCTCCTTAACTTGTAGAGAACCATCTGCTCACTGTCTTCAAATGATTTTCCTTTTGAGGACACATTCTGATGTCTTCCTTTTCTCATGAGGACTCCCTGCAGACTGGGTTAAGGCCTACACCAATGGCTTCATTTTTGGCCACTCTGAAAACCCTATCTCCACATAGTCTCATTCTGAGGTACTTTAGTACAGGGCTTAAATGCAAGAATATTAGGGGTTAGGGCACACTTCATCCTGTAGCATTTCTTCCATTCTCAACAATGATGAGACCTGTTTTAGCACAACAGTTGTTCCTACCCTGTTCCACTGGGATGCACTACAGCAACATGAACCTGCCATAGTAAGCTACTGAATCAGAAGGAATCTTCATTTGTCATTGTCAACAGAGATTCCAGAGAAGTCTCTTTGTCGCTGTAAAGTTGACACTCACCTTCTGTATTAGTCAAGGCTTTTCTCTAAATTTTCTCCATTTTATCTCAGATAGTATGATTGCATATTGTTTATGATATATATACACACATACACAGGAAGGAGAACTAGTAACATGGGAGATCTAAATAATGTGGGTGACATTAATACAATGTCAACATCCTAGTGTGATACTATACTATAATTTTTAAGATATTGCCATTTTTCTGGCCTCTGTTATTTCTTACACCTGCATATGAACCTATAATGATAAAAAAATTTCAATTAAGAATAAAGATTATGTTTGGCTTTCAGGTAATCATATTTGAAATTGAAATGGGGTCATTTTGAGAATAATTATCAATATAGTGGAGGAAAATGTCTGAATATGACTGTTTATTACCTACTTTGCTCTCTTGCAATTTGGTGTTATCTCCAGGATTCCAATGCATCTGTGTCTTGGAAGACAGATCTAGGAAAATTAGCTACTTGCTTGAATGCGAGAATATTAGGGGTTAGCTACTGTTTTATGTGTGTCTTTACCAGAAAAATTTCATTGATTTTTTTAGATTCTGCATCATGAACAAATTCCTGTTGTTAAAGACTGAGCATACACAAATGATTTTTACTATCTTAATGTGCGAAGTACCCAAGAGAAATGAATAAAAAGAGTTAGTCCATATTTTGTCTATAGGAAATCCAAGGAAGTTAGAAATTGCTTTTTCTATAATGTTACTTGGAAGTAAAAGCAGATAAGAGGGCCTGGCAATTTCTGCTTTGTCAGGGGAGAAAGAAAATCGCCATGGCACTAGGGCCAGCACTCAGGAAACTGTTCCTGGAGGTCAAGTTGGACCTGATAGGAGATCTAGCCTCTACAAATATGTGTACACCAACTTCATTTTCTCCCTCTTGTTGTCATGATATGCCTGAAATCTGTTAAACTTTCTCAAGTACTGTGTGACAATGAGAATTGCCAGAATCAATCCAAAAAATTATGTAAATTTTAGCTTAGGACCAGCTTCGCATAAGACAGTTGGCTTCAGGCAGTAGCCCTTAGGTATAAATGTATCTTACAGAGTGAAACTGGAAAGCATAGAAGAAATTATTCTGTTGACTATGTAAATAAATTTTTGACTATACTGACTTGAGTCAGAGCTGCTTTTGTGCCACATGTACCATCTGTGACACTATTTAAAGTAAGTTCTCTTCATATTGGTATAATATTTTAGCTACTGTAGGTGAACACCAGCCTTTACTCAAACACTTTGTTGGACAAATTTGTGCTTTGTTTGTGTGTTAGTTACCATTCTCTCCTTGCTCAAACAAAATACCCAGTGCCCAACATTAAAGGGGAAAAGCTTTACATTTATTTACTTCACAGTGTGTAGAGGTTTCAGTTCATAATCAGCTGGCTTCAGGCAGAGTGGCACAACAAACACGCATTGTAGATAAGAAATGGTTCATTGTAGGCAGAAGGTGGCAAAACAACAAGGGCAACCACAGCTCTTCCTATCCCTTATGTCTTATGCTGGCTACTTAGGGCAAGTAGCACTCATACCCTTAATGCTATCACCCATGATTCTAGCCCTGAACCATGAATTCATGCTAGCATCACACACACTAGATCCAGACACCTCTGAAAAGCCCCACCCATGACAGCATGAGGCTGTGGGGGACAGCTAGACACAAGCCCTAATGATAAACATAGTGCCTAGTGAGGCACCTGGCAGGTATTCAATAATTTTTGAGTGATTAAAGTTTCAGGTGATTGAACGAAGGAACAGGAATATATTTATCCTTCTACATCTGTTTTTTGGTAGCTATACTGGATTATTTGACTTTCCCCCTCTTTTACCCTTAACTCCTAGCATTCCCTCCAGCGTATTTGTAATCATAGAACACTAATATGTGGATGGATGAATGAATGAAGTTGCTGCTGTTCTAAAACTTTCATAAAATCCTATCGAATCATTGCTTTATCCACTTCACCATCTAGTGTAGACAGTTAAATCTATTTACACTATTGAAGGACTCATGTTTTATCCTTCACTTATATTGATTTGAACATTTTCATCCTTTATGAAGAAAGAAAAGGTAACTTTTCTGGTTTTAACTTGGTTACAGTCTCAGCAATATCACTCTTTTTAAATAATTCAGAAGCCCTCAAACTTCAGCTTTTTTGTTCATCCATTGTCATTGGTGCAAAAATCTATTACCTTCCTGGGAGGGTTGCCAGCATATTAAAAATAAGAACATAATACGTCCATGGAAGAGCATTCCAACATTAACATAAAACATATAAGCATTGACAGAACAATTAGATTAATTCACCTCTTAGATGTAGCTGTTCAGAGCTGACTCATCTAAAATCACGTTAAACTGTTCTGTAATACAGTGAATTTGTAAAGAGCTGACACAAAAATATTCATTTCTATATTTATATTTAAATTTAAACATGATTAAAGAAAAATGAAAACATTCTTCATAAAAGCATTTGTGTTAATTTAGGTTTATCATTGAAGTAACAGCAATGTTAAGCTTATAAAAATTGTACAACATCTCAATAACAAGAATTTGTTTTCTGTTTTCAGGATGGTTTCAAATTGTTTTCATAGAGGGAAAAAAGACCATTAGTATTCTTAATTGGAATGAAATAAAATATGTGATTAAGGTCACCTTTTGCATCAGAATTAGATTTGCTGTGAATTACAAATACAAAAATTAGTGCTTTAAATTTAGTTCAATCTACAGGGAAGTAGCTCAGGGCTAGCATCATTTCTATCCTCTCAGAGGCATGAGTCTTTCTATTGTATTGCTCATCAATGCTTAGATTATATTTCTAAAGTCCTCTCAGGGCTGTGGAGATACCTCAGTGCTAAAAGCACATGTCTAGCAAAGAACAAGGACCTGGGTTTGATTCCCCGTACCTCATGCAGTGCTGTACCTGGAATCACGGGTGCACTGTGTTGTCGTGATGCACACCTGTAATCCCAGTGCTGGGGTGGCTGAGACAGGAGGATCACTAGGAGTTCAAGCTGCGCAGGGAGAACCTGTAACAAGTAAATAAATAAATGATTAATTAATTGAATAAAGTCCCCTCAGAGACCAGAATGGCTCCAACCATTGCATCCACATTCTCTGCAGCAGAAAAGTGAAGAAATCACTTCTCCTCTTTTCTGGATATACAATATTAGTCTTAGTCCCATGGATATTCTAAACTGCAGAAAGTTATTTTAAACATAGTATTCTTAGCTCTATGGCATTATATTGAGCTTAAAACCTTGGTATCTTTTATTAAAGGAAAAGGGAGAATGAATAGTGGGAAGGCAAATGGCCATGTGGAAGGTGAACTTATGGTCAGTTTCCATCAGCCAGCTGAACTGAGTGAGCATGGTGCTGGGTGTAGAAGGCCCATCTAAGGATTGCTGTCTGTGGCATACAAGGAGAACTGCAGGGGAAATGTGGTCTGCTTATTCTCCTGGAGAAGACTGTCATGCTTTTTTTTTCTGTTATGAACTCACCCATTATTGGAGGAGCTTGGATCTTTGCTGAGGATGACTGTGGTTCTTTTCAGGGGAGCTCTAATCCTTACCTTGAGCATCACTTCCTGGCTCCAGTGTAGATTCCCTCAGCCTGCTGGTGTGGATTCTTTATCCCACTGGCTCAGATGTTTTAGCTTCCACCACTGATTTTTGGGCCTTCCCAGAGTAGATCCTTGGTACAGACCTCCATGAGACATTGTTGTCGGCTCTAGGCCTCCTGATGGACTTGTGGGGGACATTGCCATGGGCTCTCGGTTTTCATCTGGACTCATGAAGACATAAGCAGGGGCTCCAGGCCCTCAGATGGATACTTGCATCACTAGTGCCTGGCAGAGCTCTTGCATTCTTCTTCATTTGACTTTTTGGGTGGATAATATTATAATCCTATCAATTATGTCTTGTATTTAATCTATTTCCTTTTGAGCATCAGGCAGAATCTGCTTTATCCAAGTGTTGACTGCTAGGGAAGCATGCTTGATTTACATTGTTTTTACAAATGTTTTATTAATCTTTTTTAGAATATGAAAAATTCCACTGAATACCACCAATACCTCTGGAGTGATGGGACCCTTTCCTATCATGGATTTGTAAAGACTGTCTCACTTCATAGCCATAAAATCTTCTCATCTACACTATTAATGATTAGGTGACTGGCTTATGATTGACTTTGAGGAAAATTCATTGATTCTTCTGACTTGGTTAGATGTCTCTTATGAAAAGCTTAATTTACTTTTATTTTTCAATATACAGACCAACTGACCACACAAGATTTGTTAAGAACTTGGTGAAGACTGGTAGCTCTAATTGTTCCTTTTTACATTCTAGCTTCTGACAGTAAGACTATCAACTTGGTTTGGAAGCCCCCTAAGCGATGAGTAAAAGCCCCTTTCTAGGCATAACTGGTTTGGTCATGGAGGCATGAACTTGGATTCTCTATCTGGACCCTGGCCTCTTTCTCTTTGGCATTGTTCCTATGCTCTAAATCGCTATGAGGTCAACAGTTCTACTCCAGCACACCCTTCAACCATGATGATTTTGTGTTGGACTTAGCTAACCATGGATGGCATCCCCTAAAATTATGAGACAAATGAAATCTGTTCTCAGATTGTAAATTGTGAATTCTGAGTATTGGGCTTCAGCAATGGTGTAGCTAATATCTATCTTCCTCTTTACCCTCTCCCAGATGTGCAAGCAAACAAAGGGAAAATTGCAGAAGAAAACACTTGTTTCACTGTTAATAATTTCCCCAATCATTCAAGGATAAAGGTGTATTTATACTAATAATACATAAATACTTAGTATGATAGAATATTTCAGCAGAAATAATAGTTTTTGTATTTTAGGGAAGGGCCTACAGGGTGTTCAGGGTCTTACTACTAGGTCGGACTCGTAGTGATCCACCTGTTTACAGCTTCCCAAGAGCTGGGATTACAGGCAGGCACCACCATGTCTAGCCTCAGTTGCCATTTTAGCATGCCTTGAGAGCAGGGCTGACAGAAATAATTTCTTTTTATTTTTCCAGCATCCTGTTTTTACTTCCCTTTAGGGACATTTCTCTCCCCATGTTGCAATTTATGTTTCATTAGCAATCCAAGTACAGTCAATCAAAATACCCCATGATTGGTTTGGGGAGAGCTGAATTATCTGTGTTACTCATTATAGCCATGGCTCCTATATCAAGGATAAATTAATCTCTCGTTGAAACAAAGAAGATCCATGCAAACTAGATCATCACTGTCTGAGATGGAAGAGAGTAAATGATTAGATAATCCAAGAGCATGAAGTTCCTTGTTCAAATCCCTGATGGTAGTTTGTGTTCTTCATCTTTGTATCTGAGAGCCAATATTTCACCCCTCTGTTTAAACTGGCAGAGTTAGGTTTTGGATTCGTCACTTTCAATTAGAATAATGCTTAGTGATACAACTTCACTTTGTAGCAAATTTAAATACACTTCCTCTCAGATTATATTTATTTGTGGATTCATGTCATCCTTTAAACCCAGATATGAGGCCTTGAGGAAAGGCCTAATGACTGATTTGTTCCTGTGGCTTAGATGGTTCATAACTCTTTCATTCTAAATACTCTAAGAATTTTGGCTTGGTAATAATTCATTTTTTCTCTCTCTGTAGAGTCATACTAGATGGATACTCTTCAGTAAATGCTTATTATGTGGTAGATTCTATTCTGAATGATGTAGATGTTGTTTAATCTTTTCAAATCATTTGAGATATAGGTGCCATTATTACTATTTTATAGATGATTAAATCGAAGTTTATAGAGGGCTAAGTAATTTATTTGTGCTTACTTAGATGATAGAATTCTTAACTGTAGAATATACCCTAAATTTTATTGCTTATTATTATTAGCCATTTCCTTTCTGAAAGATAGATTAGACCCAATTCCTATAACCCACCTGCAGTGGGAATGGTTTTCCTTCCAAGACAGTTCTTATGTTTACTTTTACATAATTAAAATCGAACTGAATATATACGTCAAAGGGAAAAGACCTAGTATATTCTCCCTGAGATTGAATTTAGACTTTATATATGAAAAGGTCTTCCTTTTTAAGTTTTGAAGGAAGAACTTGGTGGCACCTAGTGGAAAGGAGCAAGATTCTTTTGGTTAATAATATTTAAATTTAGGGTGCATTTTTACAGACAGGGTCTATGTTTACCTCAAATCATAGTAGAAATTTATTGAATGGTGTACAAATTATAATAAAGTATGAAAAATATACTTATCCAAAGTGAACAACTGCATATTAAGTCCCCTGTATTCCAGTTGAATGTAGAAGTACTATAAAAGGAAAACTTTATCATTTATGTTGATTCTAGTTGCCTATATTGGGTAATAGGCAATGAATTCAAGCTACTCCCAATACTACAAATAGTTAAACATAAAAATGATAACCTTCTCAGTGACAATACTAACAATGCTGATACTGTAGGCTTGAACATTGTGCAGGCCAGCTAGTGCTGTTCATGGCCACAGCTTCTCAGGTAGCTCTGTCATTTTGACTATGGACAGCATGGGCTTTTCTGAGCAAAGCTTCTATTCAGTGCATTTCTTCTAGGACTGATTCAGCGGGACATCTAATATGTGTTATGTACTATGTTATATGCCAGAAAATCTCATGGTGAACAACACAAACATGGTCTCTGATTTTTTGGATGTTAGTTAAGAAAAGCAGATAACAAAAATCCAGAGAAATGAAAGGAAAATATTAGCTAGTTATAAGTTGTATGTGAAAAAATAGAAGAGAATGGTAGGAATAAAGTGACTAGGATCTAAATGAGGAGGTGAGTCGAGGAATGCTTTGTCGAAGGAGCACAAACCTGAGATAACGAAAAAAGAACTAGTGGGGGACGGTAGAAAAGGATTATCATAGGCAAAGGAGCAGCTAGTGCAAACATCCTGGGAATAGAAATATGGCCACTGCTGTCAGTGTTCTTATGTAGTAGATGCCATTTGGAACAATACCGATGTTTTAAAATCATTTCAACTCATTTGGGAGATACGGACTATTATTATTTATTTTATAGATGATTGAATAGAAGTTTATAGAGGGTATAAAGTTTATAGAGGTGTTTGTAGAGGGTATAGAGATCTTATGAGGAGTTTTCTTTTTTTAAAGAAGAGTAGAGTACATTGATATAATGGTCCTACCTCTGTGAACTGAATGTGACCCAAGTTATAAAATCTAAGGAATTATACCTGTGGTCATTTCAGAGGTGATAAGTTTATGGATTTTTTATTTCTGCTTTTCTATATGTTCTATTTTTTCTTTCTTAACAATAAACATAATAATTTTTGCCATGCAACACAAAAATCCCATGGAAGACATAGAAATAGTCTTGAAGAAATTAGGAAAAGTAAATCTGGGGAGTGATCATATAGGAAAATTCACTGTAAGGTAAAATATCTTTAAGATCATTTCTAGTTCTAAAGTTTTATGTTTGCGCTGAACCTTTTACCATGAAGGTTCTTGTGCCTGTATTTTTCCTTCAAGGAACATTAAATGAGCAATATTGGGGCCAGCAAAGCATCTGAGCATACACAGATTAGACAAGGGAAAAGGGCTGGGGAGATAGCTCAGTGGAATAAGTGCTTTCCTGGCAAGCACAAGATACTGAGTTCAATCCCTGATATCACCAAAACAAAAATTAGACAAGGGAAAATTGTTGGTATCTTAATTTTTGTTTTTCCTTTCCTTGTCATTTTAGCAAAGATAACTGATATAACTGACATTCTTAGGTAGTAGATGATGTATAGGTAAAGATACATAATGATGTGGCCATGTACCACTTACTTTCATGGTTCTTGGTCACTGTTCAGACAGCAAAGCTGAGGTCTATAATTTATTAGTGCTTGCTTAGGTATAGGACTGGCCTCCTGCTTTTAGAATAGGTCTAGAGCAGTTGCTAAGACCTAGCTGCCAATGAGCCTTGCACTCTAGTTTATATCCAGACCTGGTGGAGTATTTCTTTATAAGTCAGGGGACAGAAATACCTTTCCAAAGTGTCCCTACTCCCCTGAGAAGACTCAGATTAAGTTCTGTCCTTAAGTAAGTGGAGGAGAATTTCTAACAGAAAACACAGGGTACCCAAAGAAAAGGGGGTGGGTTGTCCCTGAGAGGTGCCAGGAAGACTTGCCAGTGACATACTATTTCTGCTGAGGACCTGTCAGTTACATCTTGAACTTTTGAGGAATTGATGGGAGCTACAGAAAAATCTCACTTCAGTGTATGAGACTATGCCCCAGCTCAGTGGGGCATCAGCACTGCCACTGATTGGCACAATCTCTAGCAATATATGATTTGTCTTTGTTATTGTTTTGTACTGATAAATGTCATGAAAAGAGCTTTATTCCAACAAAAACTTATTAATTAACTGTGGTGGAGTGTGGGGCTGGGAACATCTTCCCTTTTCCTTCTAGCTGAGGGGGATAAAAATAACTAACAGAAAAAGATGCCACCCACCATAGCAAAGAACATTGCTGCAAGTACAAAAGATATTAAAAAATTAACAAATGAGATAAATTATAGGAGCACTTCTCCATGTCATTTCCTCTTCTGTAAAGTGGGGATAGATATTATAAACTATAAAGCCTTTAAACATGTGTGAATGATAGTGAATAGATTTCACAGTAATAGTGTATAAAGTGGAATTTAGTGAAACAAAAGAGTTAAGTTGTCTTAAATAATTAATCCCTTTCTGGAGACTTACGAATTTCAGCATAAAAGTTTCATTGATTATTTGATTAATGCTAACTGTATTATACATATTTGCTACGTGCAGGATATTAGGGTATAAAATATATATAGAAGACTATTTTTGAAATGAAACACCATCATAAGAACAAAATATATCAATCTTCAGGAAAGTCAAAGGTTTTTGCAGGTGGGATAAAATTCTTTGGGGACCACCAAGTGATTGGGGAATTGCTAGTGCTGATCAATTTATGGGAAGACTAAGGAAGAATTTATCCAATTTGTTGTGATTAATATAAACTTTTAATTGGCAATAAGTGTTTGTGTTAACTGATATCATGTAAAGACCTTAATGAAATCTCACTGTTTCTTGTAATTTGGTATCATACAAATGAGATCACTCAACCTAGGAGAGTAAAAGTTGAAATGTCTAAATAGCAAATGAGGTCTCTTTGGACTGGAGTAGTGCTTGGTGACCATTTGGGAAATGGACTGAGAATGGAAGCATAAAGTATTTCCAGCAGTTTGTCCTTGGCTGTTCTGAATTAATAATTGAGATATAGGCAATAAAGGAAGTAAGTTATCCCCAAAACAAACCAACTGAGGAGTTTTCTTTTTTTGGGGGGGGGGGCAGAACTGGGGATTGAGCTCAGGCCCTTGTGTGTGCCAGGAAAATGCTTATTCTACTGAGCCCCCAAAACATGTGAATTTACATTGTGCTTCTATTAGACATAGATATAATTATTTTTTTGTTTGTTTGTATACCAGAGGTTGAACTCAGAACCTTGTGCTTGCCAGCCAGGTTCTTAAGTCACTGAGCTGTCTCCCTGGCTTGAGGAGTTTTCTTGAAAAGGGAAATATGATAAGCATCATGAACCAAGATATTCTTAATCTTTTCATGAAATTCAGCAGAACAATTGCACAGTCTGTTAGAAGTGGGTATGTTACCAGCCACATCCAGACATCTAGTGAAGCTCCTGCATGAGTCACAAAGGACATTCTGTCCTTGGTACCCTGAGACAATACCATGTAGTAATGGCAATGTTAGTGACTAAGTGTGTAGGTAGGATGATAACACACACGTGAACAAGAGTGCAGCATGCCTATGTCTAAAGCTAGTTATGAGGGTGTCTTTGGACCATGTCCTAAGTTCTATTAACCAGACATTCAGAGGTCACTGGGTGGAAGTGTTTCATTTTTTTAGAGCATCCTGGCAAACTGACTTGCAAACCACTTTCCTGAACCGTGAACACATTCCTTTAGCATATTACACGCAGCTTCTGAACTGTATATGAGAAGGAAAATGATTGCTATCACCACAGCCATATAGCAACACTTTTCTTAGGCTTGAATAATATTTATAACCAAAGAGTAGCAGCTTTGTTAAGGAGATAAACTGACCTGGCTCATTACAGAGCAACATTTTTCTACCAAATGTATTTTCCCCTGTTTATATCGTGCTGTTTAAGAGGTTTTGAATGACAACTGCCTTACAAAAGAGAAATGCTACAATCTCCTACCAATCATGTCTAATTGGGGTTGTATCAAAGGCTACACAACATCTACCTGTTCAGCCTATTCTTAGTGGGAAAGGAGAGTAAACACCGTGACACATACCTTATTTGAATATTTTTGTACCAGCAGCTGAGGTGGTTTGGTGAGCTCCAGGGTTGAAGATTTCTCCTTGGAGAGGAAGCTACCACTGATTTCTCCATGAGCTCTTTCCCATTCTCAAATGGTCTCCTTAGGCCTGTGCATTTCCTTCATACCCCACCAACTGCTCTATTACACAAGTTCGGAATGTTCCAGTGACCTGGATCCAGCTCCCAGACAGCTGCTTTGAATCAGGAAACACTCATCAGAGCACAGACTCAGTTTATAGCTGCACAGAATGGATGGATTGCAGGAGCCAGCCTTTTGTGCATTTTCTAAGTTTACAGTCCATAAGCATGGAACACTTCCAGGCATGCACTGGTTGGTTGGATTTATATGTTAGCAGTATGTTGAAATTCAGGGAAGTTTCTTTTTTCATAACACCTAGTATGCCAGACTCTTATAAGAAAAGAGCTATTTCACATATGTGAATTATTTAGGCTGCTGGATAGTTCATTTTAAGTACTGAAGCTTGGTTTACTTTTAGCCCATGTTGTGGCTATATTGTTTGGATACTGTATACTCCTCTCCATTTTACTGGGGACAGAGTAAGTCCCACTGGTTCTTGCCTCACAGCTTCAGGGTGAATATAAGCTTCAGTGGTTTTATTGTCTGATGACAGTATTCTCCTCAGGAACTATTTGGGTGTGTGGGACAATGCATCCCTGTGCTCAGGGGCCCCAGCCTCTCACTCTGAATTCTGTTACCTGCCTTAAAACATTCTTGCTCTGTCTTGCCTTCATTTCCTAGAGCATCCAGTGTTTCTGCTGGCTGCATAATCTCTTCCTTTTTCTGTTTGCCTGCACAATCCCACCCCTGGCTCTGGAAAGCCCTTTTTTTTTTTAGTTTCTTGCATGTGACCTCTGTGCCTTGGGAAACTGAGTATGTTAGATCTGTTTATGCCAAAGAGAGAATGAACAGGTTTTGTAGGGGTGCAGCAGGCACTAATAGACAGGAAATGCAGAGATGAAAGCTTCATCTCATTCGAATGCCTTGGGGCTCTTTTCATTGCCTTCCCATCCTAGGCTGCATTCTAGACTAATGTTGCTTGTTCTATTTGCTATTGCAGGCTTCTGGGACTGTGAAGAGGTGTCAGAGGGCAGCCAAGAAGTGTGTGCAGGTGTGTGGTTGCAGTGGTAGGATCACAGTATAGGTATGAGAACTCTGAATTCCGTGCTTTTGTTTTAACCAGAGCAATGTCCCAGTATGTCATATACATTGAATTTCCAGGTATCATTTCCTTAAGAGACATGAGAACTGGGAAATAAAATCCCCAAACAAGTGCAAAAACAAGACAACTTCTGTTCCTTTGAAAAAAAAAGGACAAATATGGATAAGTAATGTGGTAGAATAAGTTGGTAAATGTTCAGTTATTCTCTCCTGGAACATAGGTTATAATATGGTGCTACTCTGGGGTGGGAAGGCATTTAAAATTTTGGAGATGTTAAGAACTCATCCTGCTCAAAAAGTTTAACTTACTATCAGAGATAAGAAACACAGCATTATAAAACTCCAAGTACCATTTTACATAAATTGTACAATCCTTTTTCTTATCTGAGTTGAACATTACGTCATGTTTTAGAGCAGTGGAATCTAGTGGAAGTATGATGGGAGTCTTGTATAATTTTGAAAGTTTTAGTAGCTACATTCAAAAGTAAAAATAAGTAGACCAAATAATTGTGATGCTATTTTAGTTAACCCACTATACAACATATCTTCAATTTAACTGATAATCAGTATCAAATCATATTGCTGTTTCAAATGGTTTTAAATTCCTCATTCATACTTGCTACATTGGAAATTCTCTGGCACATGTGTCTTGTTGAACTGTTATATTAAACAGCATGATTTTAAGATATTTTGGATACATTTAAAATGTGTACAAAGATTGGCTCGCAATTCCACGACAAGAGCTTAAAGCAAGTTCTTGTTAATTCAGGAGCCACTCAATTGGAATTTATGATAATTTTATCAGAGTTCAACTGAAGTTTACAATCTGATCTCTCTGTGGAGAAAGGTTTTGTTTGGCACATTTGCCGTATAAATCAGATCATAGCAGGCATATGTAATCCACTTAAGAGTATTAAGTATTTTCTGGGACTTTAGCACAACATTTATGAATGCAAAAATATTGTGCTATGTACAGCAGAATGTCCTATATTCATTAAAGGACAACTAACAGGGTGACCTTTCCTGGGACTCTTTGTTAGCAGCTATTAGAATACTGGTTTTGAAAGATTTATATTCTGACTTTCTTCTAAAAGTGTCAAAAAGTTGGATTTGTTAATATTTCACACAGTTCTTAGCTAAATTAAACTTCACAAATATAGTTTATGTTGGACTTAAATATAAAAATAACACACAGCTTTGCTTCAAGGTGATAATATGTCTCTCACAGGGTGAAATGAGATAAGGTACTTCATAAACTGCAAAACGTTTCACAGGTATTATTTCTTCAATAGCTTCTATGAGCCCAGCTTTGTGCCAGAGAGCAGGGATATATAGCTGTGAATGAGATAGACAGATGTGAATGCTGCTGTCACAGAGAGCTGGTGAGACAGACAGACAGCTAGGCAGTTAAGTAGGAGACTGTGGTAGAAGATATGGCTGAGGAAGAACCAGATATTAAAGACATATGTGGGAAATCCATGCCAGACAGTTACAGGGATGATTAGGGAGGCCTTTCTGGAAAAGGTGACACCTAGGACAAATTGCAAGCTGCTTAGGAGTTAGCTAAGGACAGATGTGAACTGAGTGGGAAGACTAGTCCAGGTAGAGGAAGCAAGATGTGCAAAAGCTGAGAAGTGAAAGAGAGAGGTGAAACAGTATTGGAGGTGAAAATCCTTCTCCTGTGACTGAAAGGGAAAGTCCACATGGAAGAGGGTGTTGTGAGAGAGGCAGAGAGGCCAACCTGAACAGGATCACAAAAGAACCAAGTCAAAAGAAATTGTCAACAGAGTGAAAGGACAAACCACAAATTTTGAAAAAATCCTAACAAGCCATCAGACAGAGGTCTACTGTCTAGAATATATAAAGAACTAAGATATAACAAGGCCCTCAGATTTAAAGACCCAATTCAGAAATGGCATCTGAAATGAGTACACACTTCTTAGAGGATGAAATTAAAGAAGCGAATAAATATATGAAAAATGCTCCACATCACTAGCCATTCGTGAAATGCAAACAAAAACAACACTGAGATATCATCTCACTCCAGAAAGAATGGCTATCATAAGGAAATCAACCAACAACAAATGTTGGAGAGGTTGTGGGGAAAAGGGAACACTTCTCCACTGCTGGTGGGAATGTAGACTGGCTCAACCATTGTGGAGGTCAGTATGGAGACTCCTCAAAAGAGTAGGACTAGAAATCCCATTCAAGCTGGCTATCCCCCTACTGGGAATTTTCCCAAAGGAACTGAAAACATTGTCATAGTGATATATGTATACCTATGTTTATAGCAGCACAATGTGTTATAGCAAAATGTTGGAAACAATCAAGATGTTTATCACATGAGGAATGGTTGAAAAAGCTGTGGTATTTCTATATAATGGAGTAATACTCAGCTATTAAGAATGATAAGTTTGAAACATTTATACTGAAGTGGATGCCACTTGAACATATACTCATAAGTGAAATAAACCAGACACACATGTGTAAATATCGTATAGTCTCCCTAGTATAACAAGTGAAAAAGGAGAAATACAAGTGGAAATGTACAACAACAATTAAAACAATTGAGTCAGATAAGGCAAAGTGAATGGCATATGCTGCAAGATACTAATCAGCTTTTCTTCTGGATGGTTAACAACCTAAGTTCACAGGTCAATGTTGGAGAAATAGAAGAACCACAAGGCCAGCCAACATTTTGGCCCTAGCCTTTCACAGGACATAGGAGAACCTGTACTGCAACATCATGAAACTCAGTTGAGCTCCAAATTTTCTGAACAAGGAGATTATGGAGCCACAGAGGAAAGAGATCAAAGTTCTATAGTGTGCCTGGGGAGAGCCACATGGAGAGAAAACGTTTTCTCAGGCTCTCACAGAGAGCAAACTGGTCAAGCATTGGCCGTGACTTATCCACATGGATGACACAGACAAAGGATATACAGAATAAGGTACAGGATTACAAGATAAACCCTAAGGGGACTTCACTGACCTCATAAGAATCATAAAGTACATGTGTTGGTATATAAGTCTTGCTCTATCTCGGTCTTAACCATCAAGCAGAAAAGTATAAAAATGAAGTATACATCACGGGGCCATAATATTAAATAGAGCTGTAAATGGCTATGGTCAACAACTTCTTTGGATAACTCACCATTGTTGTGGACTGCTGGACTGTGTAGGACTGTGTTGTCGAGTTCAAGCACCTTAGTTATTTGAATGACAATTGGGTGCCCATCTTTGACAGGTGTAGAGAAAGGAAGGGGTATAGAAAGGAAGAATCATGGTGTGTGTGTATGGACAATTGGGATAGATAGCACCGTGCTTCTACATAATTCTATGAGAGGCAAGATTTGCACTAATGGTGGTTGGACAGGATATTATGTCAGCTTGTAGTACTATGGACAACCACTAGGAAAATATCAAGGTAGAAAGTATTAATTATTGAATCTTTGATGTAATTCAGGTATAAAAAATAAGATACGCAAGCAGCTACACTCTATTTACTGATAAGAGACATACGGTGTAATAATGTCTGTAAGTATAATATCATGTATGCACCTTCTATGATACCAAAACACTATGAAAACAGTTTGCAATGTATTAATTTATCAAATCCATCTTGTCAAGGTATCTTAAAATTATCTCATTGGTATTTGTACCTCAATAAAAGAAAAATTAAAAACAAAAAAAACAAAAAAACAAGGCATGTGAGCTTGATTTTAAATGGCGAACAGTGAGCGACCTCTTCAGGACAGCAAGTGACATGACCTGGCTGTACTTTGGGAAAGGCTGTTTGGCTGCTGTGTGGGAAGTGTAAGGACAGAAGTCTTGATCCCTGTGGGGCCTCAAGTGGAACACTGTAGTGCTAAGTTGAGGGAAGGAGGCATAGTTCTGTAGCTACCTAGGAGGATTTCTTTTTGTTATCAGGGAGTGAACTCAAGATATTGCACTTGCAAGATACGTGTTTAAACCACTGAGCTACATCAGGGATGTAGTACTTACTTCCGTGTAAGTACTTAGGAAGCAAGGAAGGACAATAACCCTTAGAGATTGGTGGACTCTCACTGGACAGGGATAAGGAAGAATAATGCGACAACCCACCATTCCCTGAAATACAGAGAAGTATAGGTGAACTAAGCTGGTGGAGGATAGGTGGTTAAGAACATAGGATGCTTGGTCCCTGTGACAGTTACATGTGATTGTCAGTTTCACTGGATTGAGACACTTAGCAGATTGGTAAAGCATATTTCTGGATGGGTCATGGAGGCATGACCTTGGGGGCAGTATCTGTCCCTTGGTGTCATGCTTCCTCTGTACTCTGCTTCCCAGCTGCCTTGATGTTTGCAGCTTTGTTCTGCCTTGCTGGTCCACCATGATGTTCCTGCCTGGGAGTCAGCTGACCACAGTTGAAACCTGTGGAACTGGCCAAAATAAGTCTCTCCTCCTTTAAGTTGTGAATGCCATGTATTTGGTCTTAGCAACAGGAAAGCTGACCATACATGGCCACACTGCTGCTGATGTTCTCTGGCTCTCTCTATGAAGGGATGTCCTCCACTAAGGTGGTGCATGTGTGTATTACCAGGGCCTACAGAGGTATGCTGCCTTTACAGTTGAAATGCATATAATCCAAATCCACCCTGCACGCAGTGGAAGCCCCACATCCTTCCCAAAATTTCTATAGATTCCTGGGAGAGTAATTAATGTTTTCCTTCGTTGCTTCTAGCCCTCATTTCTGGCCTCCGCTGAATTAGTTCCATTGATGGATCATCTCACTGTGCTGGTTCTGTGCCACATCATCCCAGCTATATAACTAAGCTCCTTTTTCTTAATTGTCACAAAGCTCAAACCCAATCATGCAAGGCTATTGTGTAAGTGGCAGGCTTGACTCATGACTTATGAAGATGAAAGGAGTTTGGTGGCAGCAATGCAGTATAATTTATAACTGAATAATTGTCACCCTTATTTTTAAGAAGCCCTTGGCTGTCCTGCCAACCTGGGCTCTAGCTTCCTTCTGAATTGCTTTGCCCTCTCACTTCTCCCTTTCTCAGTGCCTCCTAGCAACAGAAACAAACAAATAAAGGCAAGGCATAATACAACAAAACTGCCCACTGTATTATGCAATTAATTTTTTTGTAGTTGCTTTCCTTGAACCATATTTGCATATGTGAAGATTTGCTAATGTGCTCTGCTACCAATGGTATATGTCTCCATCCTTGGGTGGGGTACAGTTATTTCACCTCAAATGAATGATACCCCTTGGGGGAAAATGGCCACAGGTTCCTGTTTTGATTTGAAGCATCCATTTCTCCCCTCATTAACAGATAAGTTTGGCCTTTGAGAGAGGTATGCATGTAGAACTTTGGCAGTCAACAACAGAAAACTGGTACTTGAAGCTGCAGGAAATGAGGTGATCACCCGAAAGAAGAGAAGCCATCTTAGAGCAGAAAGCCAGTGTGCACCACTATTTAAGCCTCAGATTTTAAGGGGACCTAACAGAAAAAGAGGTCTTGGGTGGATTAAGAAGAAAGGTAGAGTTGCAGCAAACAAAAGAGAAGACTGTGTGGTCCGGAGAACCAAGGTAGAAGGAACCATTTCTTGTTAGAAAGGTACAATCTGGGTCCTGTGTCTTTGGAACCTAGTGTCTGTCAGAATGTCCAGAGTACAGTAAGAGCTAAGGAACACAGGCCAAATAAAATGCAACCTTGCTAATTTAATGTCTATTCTCTTACAGCTGACACTACAGCTGTTCTCCATATATTTCAAGTTCCACACATTTTTCAAGTGTCCAAAGTGTTACTGCTTTTGCTGCCATCAGCACACACTGTAGCTGAGGTCCACTGCCAAATGTTCTCTCAAATTCTTGTCTTTCTGCCCTGCTTATGGAAAGCAACATTTGTCTCTATGTGTCCTCTCTGCCTTGACATTTCTCTCTCTCTCTCTCTGTCTGTCTCTGTCTGTCTCTGTCTCTCTGTCTCTCTGTCTCTCTGTCTCTGTCTCTCTCTCTCTCTGTCTCTCTCTCTCTCTCTCTCTCTCTCTCTCTCTCTCTCTCTCTCTCTCTCTCTCTCTCTCTCTCTCTCTCTCTCTCTCTCTCTCTCTCTCTCTCTCTCTCTCTCTCTCTCTCTCTCTCTCTCTCTCTCTCTCTCTCTCTCTCTCTCTCTCTCTCTCTCTCTCTCT
>PVKA01032682.1:0-25068 GCA_004027165.1 Ctenomys sociabilis
GGTCTCTCATTACCACGCAGTCTGTGAGTGTTCCCCATTGCTCAAAATGGCTCCTGAGACTCTCATCAGTTGTTTCAAAGCTCAGCCCTCCGATGAAGAGCTTCCGTAGCTGTTCAGGCTCCTTGGGAGACTCTGACTTAGACATGACGACAATCGGAAGAGACACTGACGATGCTTCCTCCGCGGTGTCCACCAGCAGCCACATAACACATCTTAATTACTTTTACTTTCCCTTTCCGTCCTATTCTCTCTCCTCCCTCCACCTATAGTTTCCTTCCCATTTGCAAAGCATTTATCTCCCCATCTTCTATTATCTATCTTTTATTTTGCTCTTTATACTGTGGGTTTCTCATGAAGGGAAACCATGTTTTATGTAAGCTTCTGTGTCTATTTCCTTTCTTCAACATTATTTCCTTTCTTTATGCATTCATTGGTTAATGGCCATATAACCACTTTCAAAGTCTGGCTATTATGAGTTTTGTTGGTATAAACATGGATATGTATGGGTCACTATAATATATGATTTTTTAAAACACTTTTGAGATAATATCTAGAAGGAGACTATCTGGGTCAAATGGAATTTCTTTTTTTTTTCTTTTTTTTTTTTTTTTTAGCTTTTTGAGGAATTTTCGTAGTAGTTATACTAGTTTATGTTTCAACCAATAAAGTTCCTTTTCTCTCACAGCCTTCTTGGGATTTGTTATTGTTTGCTTTCTTGATGGTGGTCAGTCTTTCTGGAATGAAATGGAATTTCAGTGTTCTAATTTAGATATCTCTAGTGATGTTAAACAGTTTTTTCGTGTACTCTTTGACCACTTGTACTTCTTCTGAGAAGTGTCTACTTTAGTTTTCCAGTTTTTATTTTTTTTAAGGGGTCTAATTATTTTGAGTTCTGTATATATTTGAGATACTAATCTTCTGCCTGAGGTGCAATTAGTAAACTTTTTCCCATTGTGTACATTGTCTTCTGACTCTGCTGGTTGTTTCCTTTGCTGTGCTGAAACTCTTTAATTTGATATGATCCTATTTGTTGATTTTTGCTGGTTTTTTTGTGCATTTGGGACTTTTTCAGAAAGTTCTTGCCTATGCCTTATGACTTCAAGAGTTTTACCTCTTTCATCATGAGTAGATTAAATATTTCTGTTTTGATATTTAGGTCTCTGGTTCATTCTAATCTTCTTTTAGCACACATAAAAGATGGGCCCAGATTCCATCTTGTTCCCAGAACATGTGGTTCTGGGTTCATGGTTAGGTAGTTGGAGAGGAGGCAGAAGAAGCTGCTCACCTCATGCAGATGAGAAGCTGAGAGAGAGAGAAAGGGGTAAGGCCAGTGCCCACTGTTTCCTTCCGTATCCCTGATGACCTGGTACCTTCTACCATGCGTCACATCTTACAGATTCTGCCACTGTCTCAAGTGTCCATGGTCTCATCTTTCTGTTGTACAGCCCCTGCTGCAATCAGTAACCTGTGTCAAAGTGGCTCTGGCCAGCACCCATACAGCTTGAAAGCATCTCACTCCTCTACATGAATGGGTAAAACTATCAGCTTCAGGGCTGTATACCCAGAAGTGCTGGGCTAACAATATCATGAAACTCTTGAGACAATCTTAGGGGATCAGTAGTCCCTGTAGTTGTGGCTAAATCCTGCAAAGCTCTTTGTAGTGGTGCAAACCCCAAGCCTGTTCTTTCCTTTTGCAGCTTTCCAGATCCTGGAGTTATAAAAGAGTTTTGTACAGAGACCATTGTCTAGGCTCCTATTTTCTAGAGAACTCATGACAAAACTCTACTTGTCCTCTATTACAATGAATAATCTGGCCCCAAATAGACTTGCTGTTATAATTTGTAAAGTCAAATTGTTATTCGTTTACTACCTCTTTTTTGGACTCCATGTCTTCCTCTTTAAAACTCTACCATTCAACCCTCAGATTCTGCATCCTTTGTTCAAAATTACTTGAATTTTTACTAGGGGACAGGGAGACTGATTGCTATAAATGGTTAAGCTCTGGTTTTTTTAATTCATTTGTGCTGCTGTAATAAATACCACAGAGTTATAAAGAAGAGAAATTCATTTCCTTCAGTTTTGGAGGCTGGAAAGTTCTGAATCACACTTCCACAGTCTGGTGGGAGCTTAGCTTCTGGTTCAGAGATTTCCCTCTTACTGTGTCCTCACAGGCTAGAAGAAGTGAGATTTTTCTGGGGCCCCTTTGTTAAGGATAGTGATCCATTCATGGTGGTTCAATTTTCATAACCACCTTCCAAAGGCCACACCTACTTGTACAACATCTTGGGAATAACTTTTAATGTATGATTCTGGGGAACACAAAGCCTTAGACTAGAACAATGGAGCAAGGGCTTCACATGGCCTATGCCTTTGCTTTATTGGATTGGCTCACAGAGAATCCTGAGAAAGTGTCGCTGCTGGGTATCAGTGCTTGGCCTAGAGAGCAGGAGTTAGGGCAATTGTATTAACTGCTTGGCTCCCTTTGCCATTTGAATTTGCAATCTCTGACTGCCTGATTGCTGTGGGTAAGGGAGGGCTAGTTCTGAGGCTGAGTTTGGGTGGGACCAATATCACATGAAAGTTCAGACAAGGGTAATTATTCAGCCTGTTCTTTCAGCAGTTTCTGTTCTCCCAGGTGGAGAGCTGGGGCTTATCTTGTGTACTTGTGTTTGTTTCCTCAGTAGAAATTTTTTTTACTCAGTGCTGAGAAACTGGTCTTATTTCTGTATCAAAAAGAATGAAGCTACGTTATGAACCCAAATGCAACTGGTTCATGACTTCCAAAGGTATATAACCTTTACAAATACTGTCTCAAAACAAGGATAAGAATTTATCCTCTCTCATTAGGGGTCCCCTGGAAAAGTCTGAGAAGCCCTACTGGAGGTGTTCTTTGGCCTCTTAGCCACTTTCTCATTTGGTGAGCAAGCCTATTCATGCCCTGACCCTTGTGTCTGACTGGAGTGCCCTTGATATTGGATTGATGACCTGCTTCTCACTATTCCAATTCCCTGTCATTCTTCTTTTCTGACTCTGTGTTGTTTCAGATTTTTATCTTAGCTTCTAACTGTAGTCTCATATGTACTGGTTCCATTTAAAAATCTCAGTCAGACAAACTCAGCTGTCTTTTTCCTGACTTTTGGCAAAACAAAACAAAGGATAAAAATCACACAGGAGGGGCTGGGAAAATAGCTCAGTAGAATAATGCTTGCCTGACAAGTGCAAGGGCCTGAGTTTAGTCCCCAGTTCTGAAAAAAAAAAAAAAAAAATCACACAGGACTCAACTCATTGGGTGCTGCTCATCCATTTTTTGCTGGTGGCCTTGCTGTGGTGCATCTTCTTTTTCTCTGTGTTTGAGGGGTCTTCACACAGCTATTTTAAGTGGCTGGTTTACAGACAGTGTTTCTGTTCCAGAATGTTATTTCCAGTTTGCAGACATAGCTTGTTTTACAATTGGTATGTTGCCACTATACTAACTTATTCAACCTAAACAATAAGATTCTTGTTTTCTTCCGATGTTTCAAAACCTGAGAATTAAATTTCTAGAAAGGCCATACCACTGCATTTCATGATGACTAATTTGTCTTGTGGCCTGGCTTCCCGCTGAACAGTTAGCAGGAGGTTTTCTTTTCCTTTTCTTAACAGAAATTGAAAGCAATACGATTCTTTGGTAGCTGCTTGGTGTTACTTTCTTAGTACAGTAGTACCTTGGTTCACAAAGTTAATTCCATTGTACTCTGTAAAATTCCACCAATCTGTCTCTCAAACTAAACTCTGAGCTAAACTTTCAAGTTTTTAACAGGATGCACTTAAACAAATTCACTCAGCTCTGGGAAACAGATCTTTTTCTGGGCAAGGTGGATGGGCTGCATTCTTAGGTTTCCATGTTCAGTGGGAAAAGTTCACGAATGTAAGAGGATGCCTTTCTGAAGCTATCTGTGAAATGAAGGGATAATTACTCCTGTGTGATGCAAACCTGGGCATCATCCAGGTTCCCCAATTAGCTACGGGAACAGAGCCTGCATTGTGTCTCAGGTTTACCTTGCGTTGGCCAAGGAAACTTGCTTTTCTGACTACTGTGAAGTTTAGAAAGCAGGAGCCTTCAAATTCTTCTCCTTGGTCTTGAAGCACTGAGGCCCATAAGGACTTCAAAGAAGTTAAGAAATCAACTGGTGTGAACATTTCATTGCTAGGGGACGAAGTGGAAACTGTAATGTAGTTTTACAGCATTGTCTTAGAAAAAAAAATCAGATATATGATAGATAAGTAACAGGAAGGTAGACATTTTGTAAGTAGGAAGGCTGGAGGGAGGGGAGAAACGGGAGGCTAAAGAAGAGTAAAAAGGATTAATATGTATCATGTGTGTGGACCAGCTCCCCACCATGGAATTTTTTGGTACCAGGAATTGAACTCAGGACCTTGTGCTTGCCAGGCAGGAGTTTATGCTACTGAACTATATTCCTGGCCCTCACAGTAGATGCATTCATTATATATCACAAACATGTACTAATAGAAATTTTTTAAAAGAAAAGAATCACAAATTTATGCATTATGAGAGGTGCTTCGTTGTAAGTAGTCTTTTATGTATGAAGGGTGGTGTGAGTTATAATAGTTCTTTCTCTTTCATTGTTTATATAACTCTTTTCAGGATGACCTTCATGTTTGAAGACACTTGATTATGGTTAGAGTTAAAATGAAAATAAGTTATGACTTATAGACTTATATTTTATGACTTATAGAGTAGTGTTTTTCTGACAGTTTCTATAATCTGTGAAAACTCTAGACTCAGATTCTTTCTATATAGCTTTGAGAGCATGATTTCACATGTGTTTCTTGGGCATTATGAACTTCCAGTTGTATTTAAGGTTGATTTATGAGCTACTTATTTCAGGGCTCAGCTTAACATCTACAATGACAGCCTTACAAGTTCATGAAAGCCAAATATAAGAGTCAAATAAAGCAAGACAGGGGGGCATGCAAAGCCCTGGTACATTACTACAGTTCTGTTTCTCTCTCTTCAAATTCATATATTGAAATCTTTCAAGCATTTGTAATCTACATTTTTAGTTTGAGATAAGGGCTCACACAATCCCTAAATGGCCTAGGATGGGCTGGAACTTGTGAGCCTCCTGCCTCAGCCTCTCGAGTGCCAAGATTAAAGCCATATACCATCATGGCCAACCCATACATGGAAATCTCCAGGTGCTGGTATTAGAAGGCTTGGCTTTTGGGAGATGAGCTGGTCATGAGGGTGGAGCTTTTATGAATGGATTAGACCCCTTAAAAAAGAAATGCAAGAGAACTCCCCGCCTCTTCCATCACGGAGGACACAGCAAGAGGCAGTGCCTTGTACCCAGGAAATAGGTCCTTGCCAGACAGCAAATCTGCCACCACCCAGATGTCAAACTTCCCATCCTCCAGAATGGTGAGAAATACCTTTCTGTTGTTTGTAACCTTCCAAGCCTGTGGTCTTTTGTCTGTAGGAGGTCATGGTGTGGTCTGATTTCACAAGGTAAGAAGCTCATATCTAGAAGCCTCTGCACCCGTGAGGCCTTTGTTCTGTTGGGAGCATCAGTGTCTCAAGTTTTTCCCCCTGCCAAGACAGCTGCACCAGACAGCTGGTTCCTGTGGAAGGGACCATGGTCTCTGTGGAGCTCATACCAAGACTCTGGCTCATGTGTTCACCTCTGCCCCAGTGTGGCTTTGCTTTGTGCTTTCAAAGCCCCATAGAGTCTCTTTTCCATGAATTCATCTGAGCAGAAGGTGTGAGGGTAGTGTTTCCAAGGACTGGGAGGACAGAATGAACAACAGACATGCTTTACTCAGCTACTTCCTTCCAGTCTTCCCTGTGCTTGTTATCATGGAAGGGGCTGGACATCAAATAACCACAGCAGTACTTTGCCTGTGCACATCCCTGTTCTCAGACATGTTCAGGTGTGCCCAGTGTCCCTGACACGCTTGATTCTCAGGAAGAGTGCAACTGAATTTGCACAGCTATGTGCGCCTAACTGAGTTCCATGGAGTGAAATCTTGGCCTCATATAGGCAAAGACAATATCTACTTATTATCTATCTATCTATCTATCTATCTATCTATCTATCTATCTATCATTTATCTATTTATAAATATAGATAAATAGGTAGTGGTGGTGGTGGTAAGAATTCTAGAACATATTTCAGCATCTTTTTTTAAAAACAAAAAACCAAAAAACCCCCAAAAACAGTATCTTGCTATTTAGTCCAGGCCGGCCTCAAACTCAAAATCTTCCTGCATTGGCTTCCTGTGTGTTGGTATTTTACATGTGTGCCAGCAGCCTCAGCTTAGTACATCTTTTATAGAAAGACTCACAAATTAGTGATTCTAGCCTAGATCTTCTTGTGCTCCTGACTCTCATTGTCCCTTCAAAGTAGCCCTCCTCTAAGTGATGAGTTCATCAACAGACCCAGATCCTGAATAGAGTGATCCTTGCATCCTCTGGCAGCACAGCCAACAACTTGCAAATTAACATTAAACCTCTGACAATTTTAATGTTAGTGATGAGGCATAAAAGAGAGGCTATAATGAGACATGTGTTTTCCATTAGGAAAATGTACTAGAAAATACTGTCTAGTAATAGAAGCACATTACTAATATTATTTATTGCAACAGGAAGAGAAAATTTCCATTACATTTTTTTAATTTTTATTTTTTTAGACTGAAAATTTTATTTTATTATTTTTTCATAGCTATATGTATACTTATTTTATTCATTTTAATGAGAAAAAAGATAAAATAGCAATGAAATAGTTTCAAAACAGGATAGTAGGATGGTTACAATAATTAATACATTGCACGTTGTTGTCTTCATGGTAGTTATTCAGAGGACAAGATGCAGACATGATATCTTATCTAAACAATATTAGTACAAACTTTTATTCTCAATGAACTAAGAGAAAGTAGCTGTGTTTCTATCCTGACTCTCTTGTGTATACATGTATATATATATATATATATATATTTTTTTTTTTTGTCTGTTTTTTTTTCACAACAAAACAGTCCTTCACACTTTTGTGAAGTTAGTAATGAATGACACTAGGTTGCCTAACTGATAACTAACCTTAACCAGACAGGATATTCATTTCAGGAATGAGGTAGCTTCAATTATATGTTTTATGTAATGAATCAATACAAATTATTTTTTTAAGGTTTACTCATTCTCCAGTAGCCAAAAGGAGTAGAGCAGAGTTTTCTTTATCTTCTTTTTCCTGTTTTTTTAAAGAGATCACAAATAGGATTTTATTTATCAGTATTAAAAATCTGGATTTTAAACAGAGTCTTAGGCTGGTGGTTCATATCCATCAGCTTGTTCCACTTTAGCTCCAGTCTCAACCCCAGTAGCTTTTCCAGAGCCACTACCTTCACCAGGAAGCCCTGTGAGTTTTCCCAATCAAATTCAGGCTTCTTCAACATTTTTATTTTTCTGATGGACATCATGAAGAGGATAAATAAATGGCAAGCCTTTCTTATATTTTTCCCAGTGCTACCTGGAATCAACTTATCAACCATGTCTTTCAAGTCATCTGTCTGTTCTTCTTGGGTCATGATTTCCATTATCTTCTTCCAGATTTGGTGGACCTGTTGATGTTAAGCATAAGTCTTCTATATCTGATGGTTGCTTTTTTTTTTTTTTTTTTTTTTTTGTAAAAGCAGCACAGATAAGATGAAGGAAATAATCACTGGCAGTCTTGATATCAACATGAGCTTTGATCATGATCTGCCATATTTTGACCATGGAGCACATTTTGTCACAGGTGAGACCCATGCCATTGGAAGTTAGTCAGGCAGTTTTTGCCCTGAACATCTTAACTAATCAGCTTGAATTTTCTAAAGTTAGCTTCATCACTCTGTAGATCAGCAAGGCTCACTTCAAACACATAACTTAAGAGCCCATCGGATGCAATTTTGGTTCCTTGAGTTCTGGTGGTAAGTGTTTTTCAATATTTCTAATGGCAAACACAGCTGGCGCCTTTACATCATAGCAGTCTGTTTCAGAAAATGCTTGAATCACTTCTTGACTCTCTCTTTGCCTCCTCTTATAAGGCACTTATACTTGCCTACACCTATGGTGCTGCCCAGAGAGCCAAAAGGACTAAAACATATTTTTCTAAAAATAGGTATAATTGGAGAGCACATATTTTGTGAATTTGGTACAGGTACATATTCTTCTTTAATACAGAATAAGAGTAAGAAAATCACTGTTTTAAAAGCTATTAACAAACTAATTGCACAGAAAATATTACAAAGAGTGAACAACTGGGATCTTATCTTATTAAAAAGCTTCTGTACAGCAAAAGAAACCACCAATAGAATGAAGACACAACCAAGAGTATGAAAACTTTTTTTAATGTTCTTAGTACAGGGTTTACAGGGTCTCACTATGTAGATCAGACTCCTAGTGGTCTCCTGCTTTCAGCCTCCTAAACACTGGGAACATAGGTGTGTGCCACTACTTCCAGGCTCAGCGCTGTCTCAGCGTGACTCGGGGGAGGACTGGAATGACACAGCAGGGATTGAGCCTCTGGCCCTGCATCTGCCTAAGCAGGTGCTTCAGTTTGCTGAGCTATCTGGCTGGCCAGGAAATTATTTTTGCCAAGTGTTTCTCAGACAAAGGACTGATATCTAGACTGTATAAAGAATTAAGAAAAATAGACTTTTCTCCAATTTAAAGACCCAGTCCAAAAACGGACATCAGAAGTGAGTAGATACTTCTCAGACAAAGCATAGACAGAAAAAAAAAAAAAAAAAAAAGAAAAAATATTCAGCATCCTTGGCCGATTGAGAGGTGCAAATTAAAGCAATGCTGAGGTTCCTCTTACTCTGGAGAGTGGCTCTCATCAAGAAATCAACCCACAATAAATGCTGACAGGAAAGTGGGGAAAAGGAACTTTTTTCCCTACTGATGGGAGTGTAGACTGGAAATCAGTGTGGCAATTCTACTACTTGGAAATCAGTGTGGAGATTCTTCACAGGATTAGAAGTCACATTTGAGGGCTGAGGAGATAGCTGTAAGTAACGGGGGCTAGGTCTTGGGAATACACACTATAGCAGCTCAGAGCATGTCATAGTTTTTAAAAGGAAAAGCAGGACCCAGTCATGAATGTTCCTTAAGAGGGCAGATGAGATAGTAAATCTATTTATTGACCATTGTTTAGCTCAATTTCTGAGACATGTGCATGTTTGGATATAAGTGTGGAGGGGAGGCCTCTGTGTAAGCAGACGGATACTACATTGTCTGGCTGAACACCCAGGGTGCCATGGTGGACTTCATCCTGTCTGAAGATTTAGCTTAATGTAGAGTTGAGTGGCTACTGAAGAAAGCTTTTCTTGATGAGAACCTGTGAATTAACTGTTTACTTTAGTGAATAATTAAACATCAACCTGCCACCTGAAGATCTTGTACAGTAACTGAAGTGGCTCTCCTTGGGTGCTTTTACAGGAGCATGAGTCATTCCATGAGGTTTCAAGTGTACTGGGATGTACTGTGAGACACATAGAATAAGACAGAAAGTGTCTCAGGCACTTCAAAATGTTCAGAAGTTCGTTCTGCCAGCAATCACATTATTGGAGCTTGAAGTCTTACATTCCAGCTGGACATCTCATGCTAATTCATGCGGAAGTTAAACAAAGTGATATAATTTTTTGAAAGCAAATTGTCTTGAGAACTCAAATTGGTAGCAGAATTTGTTTGTAGCCAAGTTGGGTTTAACCTTGGACTGTAGCTTTTGAAAGGTTTGTCTCCTCTGAAACTTATGGTGATCTTTAATCCCCATTGGGAAATATAACCTAATTATGGGTTTTTTGAGGTGGGTTTGTGGGATGGAGGGGGTTTTGAGGTGGGCTGGGATGGAGAGGGTCATGAGGTGGAGTTTCTATGACTGACTGTTGGTGGCTTTGTAAGAAGAGGGAGAGCCCTGGAGACACACAGAGGCATGCTCCCTGTCACTTGCTGTGTTGTGTCTTGCATTGCTGCAGGACTCTGCCAGCAAGAAGGCTGCCAGCCATCACATGTAGTCCTCTGACCTTGGACTAGAACTGGAGCCAAAATAAACTTCTTTCCTCTATAAGTGTTCCAGTCTGTAATATCACTGTACACAGCAGAATTAGTCAGAAATCTTGAAGGCAATCAGATTGGCCTGGGCCCTTGGAGTCAGAACAAAGATGAAAACTCATTACAACTGTGGCCAGAGACACATCTGTTAGAGGCCAGGCCTCAAAGGCAGAATGACTAGGCAAGGGAACAGTGGTAATGCTTGATCTAATGAAGTCTAGATAGACATTAATCACCCCAGCTGGTGATCAAGACCCTAGGGCTCATCTCTTTCTGAAAAACTCTTTGTTTTTTCCATGTATATGTGCTATGTGACTTGCTTTTCCATTGGATCAATATTACCAGGTGGATGAACTTGTAATTTTATTAGTTGGTCACAGCTGTACTCTATGTTGTACCCATGTGGTTGTGCTCTACAAAAATTTCCCTGAGAAGTGGGGCCTCAGCAATTCACCTGGGGTACCTCCTGCCTCTCAGGAGCTGTGTCATGCCTCCTCAATAAGTATTTCCTATTTTTAACCTCTATTTTTCCCAGAATTTATTCCTCCATTTTAGAGAGCATGAACTCAGTATATCAGACATCTAACAAGTTGTGAGTTACAGCATTTCCCTTATGTCACGTCTGGAGGCTCTGCTATCATTCCTATAACAATATCATGTGATTAGCAATGGAAAGGACTACTACAGCTTCCGAGACATTAGCACAAGGTTTCAATGGGTCTGAGTGGGATGTGAGCCTAAGGAGCCCCAGGGTTGGGCTTTTTGCCTAGTAGCTACGTGAGTGAAATATTCTGAATCTTCTCATCTGCAAAGCTGAACACATAATACCAGCCTGAAATATGGAAGCAAGGCTCACTATAATGCTCATAAAATTCTTAGGACATATTCTGGTGTTTTTCATACACAGAGATGCTATTGCTAATCTCTTTATCCAGGAAAATGACAAGAACCACCATAGATGGAGTCTGTGGGTCAGGTGGTGGTCCTGGTGGAAAGCACTGAGGGAGCGGTCTTCTAGGTACTCACATACTGTTTATTTTCTACTAGTCTGTGAACTCCTGGAGAGCAGGGTAGGCCTTATTGGTCTCTGACAACCATCAGGCTCCTTGTTACTGGTTTTGCTTTTCTTGAGACGGGGTTTTGCTAGGTAGCCTAGGGGGGGACTCAAACTCAGTACAATCCTCTTGCCTCAGACTCCTGAGTGCTGGGATTACAGTTGTGTGCCATCATGCTCTTAATCTGTTTTTCTAAAAAAAAAAGAATGAGCTCTGATCACTTAATTTCTCATATATTTTTTAAAAATAAATGATTGAAAGAAACATAGATACCAGAGATATTGTTCTCTCTCTCTCTCTCTGTTTCTCCTTCTTTCTTTGAGACAAGGTATCTGAATATAGTTCAAGTTAGCTTCAGACTCATTGTGTAGCAGGCCAGCCTCAAACTCCTGGTGATTCTCCTGCCTCAGACTCCTGAGTGTTGAGATTATAGGCATGGGCCACTGTGCCTGGCATAGAGATACTATTTTCTTTCTTCCCTTTCTGAAATATAAGAAGCAAGGGCTGGCCAGATAGCTCAGCAGACTAAAGTGCCTGCTTAAGCAGAATGCAGCAGCCAAGGTTCAATCCCCTGCATGCCATGCTGGTCCCGCCTGAGGCATGCTGAGACTGGGTGTGGTGGCGTGCATCTGTGATCCCAGAGCTTGGGAGGCTGAAAACAGGAGAATCACTGGAGTCCATTCTATGTAGTGAGACCCTATAGACCCTGTCCTAAGTACATAAAAAAAGTAAGAAGCAAAGAATTAGGCTGATGAGATAGCTCAGTGGACTAAATGCCTGCTTAGGCAAGTGCAGGGACCAGGGCCCAATCCCTAGCACCACATACTGAGATGGCCACTGAAATGGGCGTGGTGGCCCTTGCCTATAATTCCAGCTCTGGGAAGGCTGAAAACAGGAGGATTACCATGAGTCTGAGCTGTGTAGTGAGACCCTGTATCAAATACACTAAAAAAAAAAAAAAAAAAAAAAAAAAAAAAAAAAAAAAGAAAAAGCAAGGAATGCATTATGTGCAGACAATTGGCTGGAGGGAGATTTTCCTAAAGCAACTAATCAGAAGTGTGCTATTAAATGTCAAACTCACTTTAAATTAACCCTAAACTTAGATAGATGTGATGGGGGAATGCTTATATTTTTTCCTCACAATTTGTTCTTGAAAAAATAATAACAATTTACTTTAAGAATGTTTTGGGTTTAGACAAGCTGTTCAGTAGTTTTTTTTTTTTTCCCCTAGAGGTGCAAGGTTTTGGTGAATAAAATTCACCAATTTCATGTCAAATTTAGAATGAGATGTTGAGCGTGATTTTTTTCCTTTGTAGTTTAAATTAAAATCTTATGGATGTTAAATCTAGAAACACATGTCAATGTAATTTATATTTAGAAATTCTCTTTTCATATTAACAAATCCCCACTGTGTTCCAATCTTTGTTCTCTGGGGATGGATTTTTGTAAATCATTTCCTGTCATTCAAATACCTCAGAGCCTAAACTCCTTAAAACTTGACCAAAACCTGCTAGAAAATACAACTCAAAAAAGAAAAGTAGGTTGCAATGATAGAAAAAATGATTCCCATTTCTCTTTAAAGGGTGAGGAGGGGAACAGGAAGGAAAGGAGCGAATTTTAAATCCGGTTTCTCTGTGTCTGAAAAAAGACAGCTCAGATTAATTACTAGTGCCTTAAATAAGAAACAGGAAAAACAGCCTCTATGGAGAGAGGCACTTCACCCTGCTGTGAACATTTGGTACTCATCTCTGGGCTCCAGGCCCAAAGAGAAATGAAGACAGCTGAAAAAAAAAAAAATCAGGCCAAGGCTGTTTTTAAAGACGAAAACTGAAAATAGAACCCATTGTGCTCATAGGGTTCTTCTCTAGACTCATCTACACTCTTGAAACAATCCTGGGGAAGACAGAGAGACTGAGGGAGGGAGCGAGGGAGGGAGGAACGGAGGGACAGAACAGAGAGAAAGAGACAGAGAGAGACACAGAGAGAGAGAGAGACAGAGAGAGACAGAGACAGAGAGACAGAGAGACAGAGACAGACAGAGAGAGCTATTTTCATTCCCCACCTCCCGAACATATTTTACCAGCTTAGTTTACAAGGAGAATTGGGTCCTCCCTGTCTTGCTTTCTTCGTCTATGTATAACTTGGGATCCTGAATGTGTCTCTCTAGTCTGGACGGCGTTCTCTTCTGTTACATTTCAGAGGATGTAAGAGGATTTTTTTTTTTTTTCTTCACTTAAGTTTCTTCCGAGTGAGGCTCTCTTAATGAAATGCAGGATATTACTTATAAAATCCTAGCTCGGCAAAGGCCTCCATTTGTTAGGATAGATGCGCTGTATCTGACCTGTATTTTCAGCACAATCCCGTGTTTTTAGTGCAGAAGATAAGACAGAGGCCCAGAGTTTGGAGCAAGTGTGAAGAGCATGTCATCCAGAGTTAGAGCCGCTGTTTCCTCTCCCAAGTGCTTTATGCTGCGCTTGCTCACCCCCTTGGGCCAGGCTTGGGAGGCAGCCTCCAGGACAGGCGGGGCAGCGGCGCGGGCAGTCACTGCTCCGCAGCCGTACCGCATGCAGAGGGCCCGTGCGGTCCCAATGTGCACACCTTTCTTTCCAAGGAGAGGCACAGTGGCTGACTATGAATCAGATTAGCTGCCCCGCCAGGAAGAGCTGACCCTCCCTTTGCATCAGTTATAAATTCATTTTTGAAAAAGGGGAAGCAGATGGCCTGGGAACCAGTGTAGTTTCACGCATCAATCCCCTAATAAATGAGGAATTGATAGCTCTGGCCAATCCTGAGTACAATAGGAGTCTTTATACTCCTGCTGCTTCTTTTTCTCTTATTCTCAGAATTTGCTTTCCAGAGCTTGAATCAAGGCAATCTCTGGATCTTGAGCTTGAATTTTTTCTTTAGACCATGCCAGCCGGTGTAGGGAGAAGATGGTTTAGATTTTAGGCTTTCTGTACAAGATGCCTCAAAAGCCTTGAACTATGTGTTCAATTTTGCCAATTACAGTGAAAACAACCTCCAAAACAAAAGGATTTGGGATTGAAAGTTATGGGTATTGTCCACATATTCACTGAGTGGTTTGTGCCGTTATTTAACTGAATCTCAGTTTTGTTATTGTAAAACAGGAATAATAATAATAATAATAATAATAATAATAATAATAATAATGATAGCTATGCAAAGTCATGAGTGTCCAGTGAGACAATATTACACAGAGCTACATGAAATGGTCAAATGTCTTTGACCTTTGTACACTACTGTTTTAAGTAGGGAAAACTCACATCAGTGATATTTTGCAAACTATAAAGATATGGAAATTCTCTAGGAGTTGAGTAAGTGTGTGGGAAGGGTATGCATATTTACAGAAAAGTATCAGGAAGATAGCATTGAATAAGAAGATTAATTTTCATTTTGTAGATTATCTTCTTATAAAAGTTAATACAAGATAGTGATTAAGTTGATCCATGAGCTGAACTTGTATATTTAAATTAATATATATATATATATGAAATATAGATACCATTCATATATTTTCAATTTAGAACCCTTACTCAAAAGCCTTCAATTTAGTATAGTAACTGATCAAGTCATTTGAAATTTGGGCAATCTTTGAATATTGTATAAGGACAGAGTAATGATGTTAAAAGTTTTGAAGAATAAATTATATATATATAGAATATTTAAAATAATAAATATAGCAACAGCATTTTTATATGATTAGAGATTAATCATGAGGATTGAAATGAGTTGGCTGATTATATTGTATCTCACACCATATGTTAATACATAAAACATATTTCTGTTTCTTGTCTCCCAGACTAATGTTCTGCAGCCAGAGTTCATGCTTTATGTTGACATCTGTTAAGAAAGACTGTGACAGGGCCCGGGGAGATGGCTCAGTGGAATAATCGCTTCCCTGGCAAGCGCAAGGGTTTGAGTTCAATCCCCGGTTCTGCCAAAAAAAAAAAAAAAAAAAAAAAAGACTGTGACAGTTAAAAGCGGAACATTTAAAATAGCACTAATTCTCTGTGCTAGGAGAAAAAGATCAGTGTGGAAGAGTTGGTATTCTCCAAAGATGTAAGAATCCTGTAATCATGTGGTTTTGTTTAGTAATTTAGTAAACTAGTAATTGGATGAGGACATTTATGTTGTAATCCTCATACTTGAGTTGTTGTCTCAGGTTTGCTAATAAATTGTGCAGGCTGTTAAACCATTCCCACTCAAACTTTCATGTACAGAGATGGTTCTTTAAGGGTGTAACTTTGTATTAACTTTTTCATTGGGAGGAGAATTTCTATATGTGTAGAGAACTCATGATGAATATTTGCATATATCTGGGATTGATTCTGTAAGATAACTTAAAAACACTAAGAAGTTCTATTTTTTGTTCAATATCATTTTAATCTTAAACTGTGATAAAATTGGGAAAATGAAGAAAATTAAGACAAAGGTTTCTTAGGAATCCTCTGATCTTGAAGGAATGTCCCAACTGCCCAGTCCTATTTAGGGACAAAACCTTAGTAGAAACCAAAGAGCCAAACTGGTTCTTGCAAAGAGCAAGACATGTCCATACTGGTGACAGGCCCCTGTGAGCAAGGTCAGAAGCAGGCGGAAGGGAAGAGAAGGCAAGAAGATCCTCAGCCTACCCCAGCAGCTTATGTTTATGACTCTGTACCAGCATAATTATATTCACTCCTCTTTTTATGCCACAAATGGCCTCAGTGTGGATGATGATGTCGCAGAATCAGAAAAGTTTTAGGGAGTCTTGCCATCAGGAATGAAAGCTGAAGCTTAAAGACACCAGAAAGTCCTCCTTGGGGAGAGTCAGCAGAGCTGAGGGAACCTTTACTATTCCCTGATTTTGGTGGCTCTTTCTGACGTTAACCTTTTTGTTTATCCCTGGTGATTAGTATCCTGATCTTAGAACCTGTGAATTTGTCTCCAGAGTTAGCAAAGAGGTGGATGGAAATGACATCGAAGGACTTTCCATTACCAAAGGGGAAGGAAAAGGAAGAGTGGGCTTGGTGATGGTCTTGGGAAAGACCCAGAGGTAGAGTTCCAGGAGTCCTAGAGGCGCTCCTCACATTGCTTGATGGACTCATTGGGCTGTGTTTGTAGCATTTGAAATTTGGGAGGGTCCTAAGCAATTAATCTAGTTTCTTCTCTTGCCTCATATAAGGTGACAGATTGTAGGCTGGGGATCTTGTTTTAGGGCTTTTTTGTTTTTTTGGTCTTTTTTTAAATTAACTTTGTTTTAATGGGTCTCAAAATTCTGTGACCGATTTTTGGTCAAATTGTTTCCATTGAAAAGTATTGATTTTAGGGGCTGGGGAGATGGCTCAGTGGAAAAAGTGCTTCCCTGGCAAGCACAAGGGCCTGAGTTCAATCCCCAGTTCAAAAAAAAAAAAAAAAAAAAAAAAAAAAGAAGCTTTTCTGTGTCCAGGAAACAAATAGGGCTATGTGCTAGCACAAGGATCAGCATCTAGCTAGCTGGCAGATCAGAAAAGTATTGGTTTTAAAAACTAATAACTTAAAAACTGCCACAAAAAATTCTCCTTTTCTTCCTGCAGGTTTTATGGTACATTGTTATCATTAACCAGTCTTTCACTCTTTTTTTTTTTTTTTTTTTTTTTTTTTTTTTTTGAGACAGGGTCTCACTGTGCAGTTCAGGCTGAACTTAAGCTCACTTTGTAGCTCAGACTGGTCTCGAACTCACAACAATTCTCCTGCCTCAGCCTCCCTAGTGCTGGGATTACAGGCATACGCCACCACGCCCAGCCAGTCTTTCACTCTTAAACTTAAATAATATTTCTGCCTAGCTTAGCTATTTATAATAATATCTATATATTTCCACAGTGAGGGTGGAGACCAGATTATAGATTTCATTTTATTTTTGTAGTGCTGGGTATAGAAGAGGGAGTCTTTTGTGAGCTAAGTAAGTGCCTTACAACCAAGCTGTACCCTCTTCCCAAGGTTGCAGATGTTTTAAAGGATATGGAAAAACCTGATTTTATTACCTTTCTGTCCTTCCTGCTCACATCAAGGCTGTAGCAGAGTCAGTCTTTGGAGAATTTAATTCAGGACTTTTGAAATCACCTTTCTGTATGCTGTGGATCCTCTTCCAGATGCAAGAGTGCCCATCTGTTACCTAATGCTCAGGGAAATGGACTTGAATGGGACACTCTGGAGAGCTTACTACATAGCCCTGGAGATTGGGGGATGGAATAAACTGGTGTTTGCTCCCAAATGGAGGAGTCCAGATCCTGAATGCTTTGTAGCTCAATGGTGGCCCTTCCCTGGGATCAGCCTGCATTCTGGGGTATTTGCTCTGAGACAGCATATGCCACTCAAGAGAGGATGCCAGAGTATAGTTATCTTTTTAAAATGTATTTAGTATAGGGTCTATAACACAGATTGGACTCCTAGTAATCCTTCTGTTTTCAGCCTCCTAGTGCTGGGATTACAGGCTTCTATCATTCCCAGTCTCAATTATTGTCTCAGTGTGCCCAGGGGGTGGGACTGGCAGGCACACTGGGGATCTGAACATACTCCCTGTGTTTTGCCTAAGCAGGTGCTTTAGTCAGCTGAGCTATCTGGTGGGCCCCAAAGCACAACTGTTTTAATTTCCAACCAATAATCCCACTAGAGAGGCTAAACCTCAAGACTAGAAGATTACCCCTAGGAGTGTGTTTGCATCATAAAGACTAGGGCAAGGGGCTGGGGAGATGGCTCAGTAGAATAAGTGCTTGCCTGGCAAGCACAAGGGCCTGAGTTCAATTCCTGTTTCTGCCAAAAAAAAAAAAAAGGCTAGGGCAACCAGCTGAACTAGAGAAGCATTCCCTCAGGAATGAAGAATTGCAGGTAATAATCTCTTGCTGAAACTGGTGTTTTCTCAGTTCAGATATCTATCTGTAATAATGTTCTTGGAGGGATTCTATAACCCACATCCCTAATGGCAAGTCAAGGAGTAATTAAATATGCAGTTAGGAAGGGATGTATACTATAGATTAAACATTCCTAATCTGAAAATCTGAAAATGGAAATGCTCAAAAACCCAACTCTTTTAAACGCTGACATACTACCACAGTGGAAAATCCCATAGGTGACCTCTGTGATGAGTCACAGCCAAAGTGAAGGTATAATAAAAACTACTACATAAAATTACCTTCAGGCTTAGAATATAAATTGTAAATGAGAAATGAGATGTAAATGATTTCCTGTTTAGACTTGGGTCCTGTTCCCCCATGGTATTTCATTATGTATGCTCAAATATTCCAAAATCCAAGGAAATCTGAAATTAGAAACACTTCTTGTCCCAAGCATTTTAGATAAGATATACTAAACTTGTATTAATAACAGATGTCAAATAACAGATGGCATGATTGTACAGTTATTGCCTAATCTTCAATGTGAAGTAGTGAAGGAAATAATCTTTCCTCTGGGATGTTTCTGTCTTGGGGAATCTCTCTTACATTTTTCTCTTATTTAAATATTATTTATTTACTGCATATTTCTTTCTCCATCTCTTTCTTTCTTTCTCTTCCTCCCTCCATTCTTTCCTTTTTTCTTGGAGACAGGGTACTGGTGTTGAACTCAAGCTCCTTTTGCCTCAGTCCATTGAGTGTTGAGGTTATAGGTACACACTATCATATCCAGATTTTTCAGTAATTATTTCTTGAATGCTGTTATGGCTTATATCTAGATGTCTCCTCAAAGCCTTATGTGCTCAGAGGTGGGGCTTTTAGAAGTGATTGGATTATGGGTGTGTGATACTAGGTTAGTCTACTAATTGGTTTAGCATAGTTTTAGGTGTAGGTGATAGACTCACCGAAGAAGAAGACCCATTTTGGGAGTGGGTGGCATCAACAAATAAGCTATAGCCTGGATGGAATGAAAAGGGAAAGGGCCTCACTCTTGCTGCTTTCTGCCCACCCTGCCATGGACTCTCTCTCTTTTGCCATGCCTCTCTGTCAAGTCATCTTGCTTTGGAACCAGTCAACTATGGACTGAAACTTCTGCAGAGTGTGAGATAAAAAATAAACCTTTCCTCCTTTGACTTGTGGGTATTGGATACTTTGTCACAGTAATGAGAAAGTAACTAAGCAAGTGCTTCTTGTATGTCATGCTGATGCTTATGATTTCTGTGGGCCATACTAAAATTTTTGATTAAGAATAATATTAAGAGGGCTGGCCAGATAGCTCAGCAGTTTAAAGCGTCTGCTTAGGCAGATGCAGGGGCTGAGGATTTGAACCTCTGGCCTGCTGACCCTGGGGGCATGCTGAGACATTGATTGAGACTAGGTGTTGTGGTGCACATCTGCAATCCCAGCACTCAGGAGGATGAAAACAGGAGGATCACTATGAGTCCACTGTGTATAGTGAGATCCTGTACACCCTGTACTAAATACATTAAAAAAGGAATAATATTAAGAAAACTTAGAAAAAAACAGATAAGTGATAGAACTCAGATTGACTTTTAAAGTTCTCTTTGTCTAATTCATCAAAAATAGATGTTGATGGACAAGAATAGAGGCAGGGATACATGAAGAAACCCACTTTCTTTTTCTTCCATAATAAACTCCAACAAGGGATCATGTCCATCAGAATGTGGAAGTGAGAAATTAATGGTTAACATCAAGAAGTTAGCCAATAACAAATGCTGGAGAGGCTTTGGAGGAAGCCTTCTGCACCGTTGGTGGGAGAGCAGATGGTACAACTACTATGGAAATCAGTGTGGAGATTGCTCCAAAAGGTAGGATTGGAGGTCCCATTCAAGCCAGCTATTCCCCTCCTGGGTATTTTTCCAGAAGACCTGAAAAACTCATACCATAGAGATATACATGCACCCATGTTTATAGCAGTGCAATTTGTTACAGCTAAGTCATAGAAACAACCCAGATGTCCATCAGCTGAAGAGTGGATAAGGAAGATGTGGTATTTTTATACAATGGAGTATTATTCAGCCATAAAACAGGATAAATTTGAGTCTTTTATTGGCAGATGGGTGCAACTAGAGAACATATACTTTTTTTTTTTTTTTGTATTTTAGGGAAGGGTCTACAGGATGTTCAGGGTCTCACTACTAGATAGGACTCATAGTGATTCTCCTGTTTACAGCCTCCTAAGAGCTGGGATGATGGGGTGCACCACCATACCCAGTCTCAATTGCTGTCTCAGCACACCCTGTGGTCGGGGCCAGCATAGCAGGCCAGGGGTTCTAACCCTCAGCCCCTGCATCTGCCTAAGCAGCACTTTAAACTGCTGAGCACCTGCTTGCAGATGCTCTAATCCACTGAGTTATTTGGCCAGCCCTAGAAAACTAATCAGACTGACGTGACTTAAGTGACAGACTTAAGTGAAACTAATCAGACTGACGTGTGCATACATCATATTTTCTCAGTGTGAGAAACTGAAAGAGAAAAATGGAATCTGAAGAGTGTAATAGACACTGGGAAAATGGAATGAATTTATTCAAAAGGAAAGAGTTATTAAATTGAGGAGGACAGGAGAGGGAGTGGGAGAAAGAAATTTATCTATGTATGTAAGCAGGACTGTTTGGAGAACTGTACTGTGCATTTCTGCTGGTTTATGGAAAGAAGCAGCTAATGGTTTAATTTGTCTCATCTCCTTTTTTCAATTGTTTATAATTTTTCTCTTCTTATTTTCTTACACATTTCTCTTTTTTTCTTTCTTCCTCCAATTGTACATGCATATATCTGGTAATATGAATAACTGGTTGGAAGACAACATTGTGTATTACAATAAGTACTGTGAAATTCATACTACTTTGTTAAATGAAATTCTGTATCACGTAATTTTTCTATTTTAATTTTAATTTGTACTCTTTAAAAATTAAAAAAAGATTAAAATAATATATACACATTAGAGGCAGAAAGGACCATGTTTAATGATGGATTATGGATAGAAATGAAGAAAAAGGAAGAAAATAATGACCCTGGGGCTTATAATGTACAGACATGGGTAGATCACTTACTGAGATGAGGATAGGGTACAGCATGAGAGAATGACCAGGTTTTACTATAGAGAACTAAATTATTTAGAAATATTATAAGCAGTGAGACAGGGCTGGGCCCTCAAGAGGTCAGTGCAAGAGACAACTGTGGCAGCAGGCACATTCCCTGAAGGTCAGGCCTTAGGACAAAGAGGAAGGACTATACCCATGTACTTCTAGAGATGAACAGCATTGATAAGGCTCAGTGACCTTGAGTGGGGGAACAAAGCCTTCTTTAACCCACCCTTGCAGAAAAGTCCTTGTCCACCTCAAATACTCTTGCCATATGACCTGCTTCCTAATTTGATCCTGAGTTGATCAATATTTCTCAAGTGACTACACTTGTACTCTTTTTGGTTGACCATAGTTTTGTCCCATCTCATATTTGTCTTGTGATTTTCCCTTGGGTTAGCAGTACCTAAGCAACTACACTTGCAATCATATTAGTTAACCATAATTTTATAGCACCTTATACTCCCCTCACCTCATGGTTTTACTCTATAAAACTCCCTTGAGAAGTGGGCTCCTTGGGACCACCCATTTGGAATTCTCTTTTATTCCTCTTAGAAGCTTTCTTTCTCTCAATAAATACCTAGGGTTAAAATGCTGCAGTAAAGATTTTAAGGTACATGAACATGAGTCTATTAGATGAATGTTTATTCTTTAGAATATTTATATCATTTAATTATTAATTTTAATTCTATGAATTTTATTACATTGAACAATGAATACAGGAAAAAATCATGAGAATACAGCATTGAATTTTTAATATTTATTGAGTGTTTATATAAAAGTATCAAAATTTTCAACATAGACTGGTTTTTGATGTGCAAAGTCTAAAAAAAGTGTGTCAGAAGTAAATTCCCTTATGAAGTACACTGAAAATACCAGTAGCATTATACAAAAAATATACTTCACTTATCACACACATGGCAGTGTGCACACATGAGAGTAGCATATAGCTCTGATAGCACACGTTTTTTGCTTTCCTGGATTCTTTTTTTTTTTTGTACAGAGTCTCACTGTATAGATCAAACTCATAGTGATCCTCCTGTTTTTAAGTCCCAAGCACTGGGATTATAGGCGTGCGTCACCACAGCTAGACTTGGTAGCCAGCTCTGCAGGCCCAGGGGTGGGGCTGGCACAGGATGTGGTGTTGGGGATTGAACCCTAGTTTCTGTGCTTGCATAAACAGGTACTCAGTCTGCTGAGCTATAGCTCATCTGCTCAAAACAAACGAGATTTTTTTTTTTTTTTCAGTACGAGGGATTGAATTTAGGATGTTGTACTTGAATTTAGGACCTTGTAAGGTAGCTGTGTATCCCCAGACTTTTCCTAGCTTTTTGTAGGACACACTTGACCGCTCAGTGTTTTTTTTTTTTTTTTTTTTCCCAGCAAAGGGACTTTTCTCAGTATTATTTTTACTATTTTCTTTTTTGGTACTGAGAATCAAACTCTGGACTTCATGCTTGCTAGGCAGGCGCTGTGCCACTGAGCCACATCCCGGCCCCACTTGGTGTTTTTGCTATTTTTTTTTTTCCAGAAGGTTCTTACTATATACAGTGCATAGTTAACAGGAACATAAAATACCAATAAAACAAATTGTTAAATCCTTAATATATATTATGTATTTAGAATATACATTAACATTTTTACATTAACTGTGTGTGTACTTGCTTGCAAAAACCTAAAGATGAGGCCACTGAGATAGCTCAGCAGACTAAAGGGCTTAGGCAAGCATAGGCAAGTGCAAGGACCACAGTCCTATCCCTGGCACCACATGCCTGACCAGCTGCGACCCCAGGGTGGGCTGAGCCAGTGCGAGCTGACCCTGCTAGAGTCCAGGTGTAGTGGCACATGCCTGTAATCCCAGCACTGGGGAGGCTGAAGGCAGGAGGATTACCATGAATCCAAACTATTTAGTGAGACCCTGTAACAACCACGTACATTAAAAAACAACAAAACAAAACAAAGGGCTGGCCAGATAGCTCAGTGGATTAAAGCACCTGCAAGCAGGTGGAGAGGCAGAGGTTTGATCCTCGGGTCTATTGTGCCAACCCCATCCCCGGGTTCAGTGAAATAGTGATTGAGGCTGGGTGTGGTGACTCACGGCTGTAATCTAGATTGGGAGGCTGTAAACAGGCAGATCACAATGAGTCCAATCTAGTAGTGAGACCCTGAACACCCTGTAGACCCTTCCCTAAGAATAAAAAATAAAATTACTTTTTCAACTAAATAATTCTTGATCTTAAAAATATGCTTAAACAATTCTCTACCTTGTAAATATGCTTAGTTTTCTACATCTGTTGGATTCTGATTAATTATTATGTAATTGCAGAAAATGAAAAAAACTCTTTTTAACTTTAGGATGCTTTGTCAACTTTTCTTCTTTACTTACTGTGTTCTGCTTTTAATAGTATATCTTTGCCTTATATCATTAAATAATGTATTTTGGTGAATCTTTTGCACTTGTGAGCCAAACTTCATGTTTTATCACCATCAATGGTAAAATCCTCCAGACCACAAGTTCATTTTTCAGTAGTCACGTACCATACTAGTGATTACATTTTTATATTTATTTATTTATTTATTTATTTGTACTTTACGGAAGGGTCTACAGGGTGCTCAGGGTCTCACTACTAGACCACCTGTAGTGATCCGCCTGTTTACAGCCTACCAAAAGCTGGGATTATAGGGGCATGCCACCATGCCCAGTCTTCATTTTTATATTTAAATAGCTGTTTCCTTTTTTACATTAAATTTTATGGGTACATTTTAGATATGTATAATGATACACTCATCATTTTCTTTTATTCCATAAGGAAGAAGTGGTGGGGGAAGACAGAGATTATAAGAGTAAGCCTTTTAAGGAGGACATTTCTAGAAGAACTAAGGGAAAATTGCTCTGGAAAAGTCATAATTTCTGTTTCTTTTTTTTTATTTTCTCATAAGATGACTTTTTAATGTAAATTTGAGAAAAGAACATATAACTGTATGATCTTGAACTGTTTTTTCATCTCAATTGAGTTAATTTCTGCTCTAATCTTTATGATTTCTTCCCGTCTTTGTGCTCTGGGTTTTGTTTGCTCTTCTTTTTCTAGTTGTTGGAGGTGCAACATTAAAGTGCTAATTTGTTCCCTTTCTGTTTTCCTAATGTGTGAGTTCATAGCTATTATTTTCCCTCGAAGAACTGCTTTCATCGCATCCCATAAATTCTGGTAAGTTGTACTTGAATTTTCATTGAATTGTAGATATTGTTGAATTTCTTGTTGAATTTCTTCTGCAACCCATTGATTGCTGAGTAGGGTGTTGTTTAGTTTCCATGAATTTAGTGGGTTTTTCTGGTTTCTTTTGTCATTTATTTCCAATTTCATTGCATTGTGGTCAGATAGTATGCATGGAATAATTTCTATTTTCTTGCATATACTTAGGCATGACCTCTGGACTAGTATGTGGTCTATTTTGGAAAATGACCCATGTGCAGCTGAAAATAATGTGTATTCAGCTGTGGTTGGGTGGAACACTCTGTATATGTCCACCAGGTCCATTTGTTCCAAGCTCTTGTTCAGTTCTGCTACTTCTTTGCTAATTTTTTGTCTGGTTGACCTATCTTTTTGAGATAAGGGTGTGTAAAGATCTCCTGTTAAGATTGTGTTCTTAGACATTAAGTTTTTCATGTCCCTTAAGATTTGTCTTACATAGTTGGGTGCTCCTATGTTTGGTGCATAGATATTTATGAGTGTTACTTCTTGCTCTTGAATTTTTCCCCTGACTAATATATAGTGGCCTTCTTTGTGTCGTTTGATCATTCTTGGTTTGAAGTTGAGACTGTCTGAGAACAGAATTGCTACTCCTGCTTTTTTCTGAGGTGCTGGGGCATGCAGTATTGTTTTCCATCCTTTGACTTTGAGCCT
>PVKA01032683.1:0-24992 GCA_004027165.1 Ctenomys sociabilis
CGCGGTGCCATAACCGTGTATGGTGGACCATGGTGGACCCGCACGCGGTGCCATAACCGTGTATGGTGGACCATGGTGGACCCGCACGCGGTGCCATAACCGTGTATGGTGGACCCGCGCGCGGTGCCATAACTGTGTATGGTGGACCATGGTGGACCCGCACGCGGTGCCATAACCGTGTATGGTGGACCCGCACATAGTACCATAACCACGTATGGTGGACTTACTTGTGTCCACTGCATTGTTTAACCTGCTTCCATGTCTGGGAGGCTTTCCACATTGGGGGCTTCACTTCTCTGTATTGCAATGCAGGGGCTGGGACAAGCACGATGCCAGGCACCTGCCCAAAAGTGCACCCATCAGAGCTCCACTGGAGAGGAGCAATGTGATCCTCAGGAGCATGTGGCCAGCTGAAGGGCTGCTTTCTGGGGAGAAGCTGCGGAGGCCTTGGTGTACGTTTCCTAGCACCACATACAGCATCTTGGTGTACGTGGTCTGTGTAGATTCACTCCTGTGATAAGTGATCCTCTTCAGCTGTGTAGTTTCCAGTCCTGACCTTCTGGCCTTCCCAGAGCCCGCATATGATACCTAGCATCTTCAAATGCATTTTCCTTCTGCTTAAATTAGCTAAGCGGGTGATTGTGTTTTCAATTATGGACCCTGACTGATACGCTGTGGATATAGCAATGTGCAGAGGTTTAATTATGAAGACTAATTCCAAAAGCTACATGCAGAAATCAATATCATTACAAATAGTCCCGCCTCATTGAATCCTGCGAGCTAATGAAGAGGTTACAAACCAAGATTGCCCAAATAAACTTGATATTATATTTAGAAGAAGGGGAGAAATAATTATGAATTTAAAGTACACCTTTCTTATCAGCAATTTTGCTTCAATAGTTTTTTAATAAATGGAGAATTCTATTGTCTGGTTCAAACTAAGAGGCGCGTGCGTGTGTGTGTGTGTGTGTGTGTGTGTGTGTGTGTGTGTGTGTGTTTCAAGTTCAGTTTGATCTGTGGTTTAGTTAAAAATAAGAAATGAATATTTGATTCCAGTTGGGATTTTATGTGAGTTCCTGCCAAGGTTATTATTACAGAGCTACGAAGAGGTCAGCATCTTGGAGATAAATAATCACACTGATTTTCCACATGATATCCCACGACACCACGATAAATAAAGACCACATATCTCATTTCCATTTCATTTCACCTCTGCTCCCTCTGCCTGGAGTTTCTCCCCTACCTGCCTCCACTCTCCCAGATCACAGCGGTCCTTTCAAGCCCCCCTTCAATGCCACCTCTTCCATCAGGCGTTCCTTTCTATCAAAGCAGAAGGACTTAGCCTCTGCCTTCTCAGGACTCACCAAGTACTGTGTGAGTGCTTCTGCGTGTTCCTGTAGATGCCTAGAGCCTGCACACCCACCTCTCCTTAGGGAAGGTCGTAAAGCCACCCAAGGGTGGTCTTTCAGCTCATCCCGGGGTGGCTCCCTGCTTGCCCACACCTGTCATCTAGAAATGCGCTGCTGAAGGAAGGGCAGGTGGTGGTGAGGGGACAGAAAGGTGACTGATCCATGTCTCATCGCCTCGTGGGGTCACACCTACCAAAGGAATCTCAACCTAGCTGTTTATATCTGTCTGATCCAAAGCCTTGTAACCTAAATACACATTGTAAGTCTACTTCATCTCTTTTTTATTCTCACTTTGATTCACATGCAGAGTGCACCATTGAACCCTGGGGTCTTTGCACCACAGATCCACAGCTGCACACGGTGGCAGGGCTCAGTCCTGGCCTTTGTGCTCTCCCATGACACTCGGTTATTCTGACACTTTGCCTCCATGGAAACCACCCGAGAGCCTGCCTCTGCCTCTTCTTGTGTCTAAACTTCTGGACACCTTGTTAGTTACTTTCGATTTCATCTCCTCTGTGTGCGTGTGTGCATGCATGCCTGCCTGCGTGCATGAGTGTGTGTGTGTGTGTGTGTGTGTGTGTGTGTGTGTGTTGGATGGGGGAGGGACTTTGGTTCTGAAACAGAGCACAGGAAAGGAAAACACTTCACGAGAAGCCAACTGCCCTGTGGAACATTTACAATTCATTCAAAATTTGTCGAAGGCAAATATTAACCTACTCACACAACACCTATATCTCATCATGTGAGAAAACTGACCCTTCCCAATCCCTGGGAGTGACAACAAAAAGCCTTCCTTTAGTATTTTACCTGGGACAAGTTGCCTTTCTGGAAAGGTGAAGCAATGCGGAGGAAGGAAAAGAAAACCACCATTCTTCCATATATTACGTCTCTGGCCAGAAATTAAGTATTTTGAGGGAATGTCTGATTCTTGTTTCACACAATCTCAGTCCTGTGTCTCAACAGATATCAACAGATATTTGTTCAATAACTGGATGCTGAAACTAGTCTAGCAGCTGAAATGCCACATTCCGAGGGCTGAGGGCTATCTGATGGCTGGGCATGACTGGGTCCTTTTGTGTTCTTAAACAGCAGAGGCAACTTCTGGCACGACGTAGGTCATCAAGAACTTCACACCTAGCTCTTGCACCTTCTCTGGCCAAACAGGACATAGAAGACTCACAGCTTTTGTGTGGGCACCGCAGCCCCCCTGGGGTTCCCTTGCCAGTGTGGGAGGCGAAGTCAGGGGCTGTTGCTTCTCCTGCTCCTCTTCTGGGTCCCCAACTCCCAGGAATCTCATCCCCACTTCTTCCCCACAAGCACTTTGCTACTGACTTGCTCGTAAAACAAGAGAAGATCTGATATCGTGTGTATTTTGACAGAAAGTGCTTCAAGTAAAATAGCTATATGGCTCCAAAAACAAAAACTGTAAATGCTTTCTTCAGGATGCCATGAAGAGTGACAGCCAGATGAAAACAAGCTTCTAGAGCAACAAGAATTGATCCAAGAGCTGGAAATCTTGATGGATACAGAGTAACAGAAACTGTGTGAAGCCAGCGGAAAGCTCCTATACAAAACTTCTATAAGGCAGCACAGTTTAGGCCACTTGTGCAGTCCACAGGAGGGCTCTGGCTGGGTGGTGGCAGTGATGAGGGGGACATGGTGGCAGACAGCTGTGGCTGCCACAGGTGTTTGTCTTTGGACTCAGAGTGGGACTTGGAGTTGAGCCATCGCTTGTAGATCTTCAGGGTCAAATACCATTCATTGCATTTGGCACTTGTGCGTTTAGTTACGCTCAAGGCTGACCAGCCATGGGCAGGAAGCATGGCACGTGCATCTCCATGGCACGGCGATTTCTCTAGGCCAATTCGAGTAGTGTCATCCATCTAATCCCCAGGGACTGACACAGCATCTGGCAGGAGGGCTGTCCAACATATGCACTTCCTGAAAGGGTGGTTGCATGGGTAGGTGGATGGGCGGAAGGATAGGTAAATTATTAGCATATCTTATATTGTCTTTGTCTTGTAAAGGGAAAAAATTATTCTTCAAACTGCACGCATGCTCAAAGAGAGAGAAGTAATGTAGCTTCTGAAGGAACCTAGCAAATGTTCTGAGCTTTCCGTGTAGTGTTACATGTTCATGAAGCAGTAAAGATTCAGAAGCACTTCCCCGCATTTCAATGTCTGGTGGCACTTGTGAGGTCAGAGGTCCTGCACTCCATCATGCTTGCATGTGGCCCAAGAGGGCTCTATCCAGGAAAAGGGGTAGCCCTTTCTCCACTGTGCATTTTCTGGCCGCTTTCTTTCTTTCTTTCTTTCTTTCTTTCTTTCTTTCTTTCTTTCTTTCTTTCTTTCTTTCTTTCTTCCTTCCTTCCTTCCTTCCTTCCTTCCTTCCTTCCTTTCTTTCTTTCTTTCTTTCTTTTTTTCTTTCTTTCTGTATTTAGGACAGGGTCTAAAGGATCTACAAGGTTTTATTATGTAGATTGGACTTATAGTGATCCTCCTGTTTTTAGCACCCTAAGTGCTGGGATTATAGGCACGCACCACCTCGCCCAGTCTCAATCGCCCTCTTAGCACACCCCAGGGACTGGGCTGGTGGGGCATGTTAGGGATAGAACCCCCGCTGCTGAGCCTGCCTAAGCAGATGCTTTAGTCCACTGAGCTATCAGGCTTTTCTGGCCAACTTCTATGTGATGAAAACATTCCCTGGAGAGCTTAGAGCCTGTCTCTTCTGTGTGTGGCAGGCCAGTGGTAGTCTCCGTGATTCATAAAGGTGAGTGTGGTCCCCAGAAGAAGTCAAAGGCAGAAGTGAAAATATAAGGACTCTGCTCTGCAAGACATCTTACAATACTAAAGCATAGACACTGCCCACGTGCCAAGGACTGAGCTGGTGGAGCTCTGTCTGGCCCCCTCCTCTGAGTTGCGTTCTTCTGTGCCTTTCTGTGAATCAGGACTCCTATGTGCTGCAACGTCTGAGGCCCTTGTAGCCTGGCTTCTGTAAAAGTGTTCACTGGGCAGCATCAACAGGAGGAAAAAGAGGACACACACACACACACACAGACACACACACTGCTTCTGTGTGTGTGCTTGCGTGCCCAGTGTCTGAAAGCTTCGGTTCCCCTCAAAGCTGCTGCGCCTGCCACGCAGCCCCTCTGTGCAGCGCTAGTTCATGGTGCATCCCGCGGGTCTATGTTCCAGGCAGATATCGGCCTCCGGAGTTCCCCAGGCCTAAGCTCCTCCTGTGTTCCGTGGCAACCTCGGTCTTGCCGGTGTGTATTAAAGGTCGCTTCGATAAAGTCCTTTTAGTCCGGCCCAGCAGATAGTACGCTTCCTGACTGGGACAGAGAAACAGAAACATTGTAAAACGTTAGTTTCCATAAAAACAAGTTCTTAAGCCTCAGCAAGAGATTTCTGGTTTTTCACTTTCCTGCCCGAGTCGTTGGGTGCTTCTTTCGCAGTGGCCCCTGTGCTGACGGTGCAGGACTCGCACCTGGCCAGCGGTAATGCTTCTGGCGCTGCTGTCAGCTGGGGGAGGGGGGCTGACGTCAGAGCAGTTCTGTTGTTCAGGCCAAGGAGAACTGCCCACATACTCAGGCAGCACTCAGGAGAGAGAGGGTCAATTATCTGTTGCCAGTCCCTCTTTGGTCTCTAAAAAACACTTTTCATCTTGGGACCAGACACAAACATAGGATGGTTTGGGTGTGAGGACGAGTGCGCTTGGCACTTGCCATGTTGGTTACAGACTTGCTGAAACTCCTAGAGGGCATAGGGGTTTCCCAGAGAGTGCACATGGCCCGGCAAGGTAAACATTAGTGGTAATGGGAGTTGGGGCCAAAATAATTTTATATTATTTTTTTCTTTCTTTCTTTGGTACAGGGTCTCACTATGCAGCTCGGGCTCGCAGTGATCCCCGTTTTCAGCCTTCCCAGCACTGGGATGATAGGCATGCAGCACCATGCCCGGTGTCAGTGGCCAGCACTGTGCACCTGGGTGTTCCGGGTCCTGCACAGCATGCAGTACAAGGGCCCGAACCCAGGATCTTGTGCTTACCAGGCAGGCGCTTAGACCGCAGAGCTATCTCCCTAGCCAGGACCAAAATATTTAAAGCTGAAGGAATTTCAGAAAACGTGTTCAAGAAGATCTTAATTTTCCCTGCCTTCATTCTGAAAGCAACCACGAGCCCTCCCTGGGAGAGGTGCCTCTCAGATACCAGGTTCCTTTCATTTGCTTTTCTCTCTGAAGATAAAGAAACATAGACATCTGAACAGGCCTTTCTGAGTTTTCCTCAGTTTATTACCCTTGGATCGTACCCACTTGTCATCCTATTACCTTCCTCTACAACCATCCAAGCTCTGTTTCGGTTGCTCTGTTTCAGTTTATCTGTTTCTTTAGAACTTCTTTTCCTAGTGAACATTTCTCTGTTGCTTAAAACATAAATAGATTTGTATGCTTTGCTCTTTTTATTTATTTATTTATTTATTTATTTATTTTGGTAAAGGGCTTCAATCATGAAACTGGAATGAGTACAAAAGATATTTCTCTCGCATGTAGTATGAATACAAGGGTCTCCATCTTCAGCATGGATCTAAGTGATAATATCTGATTCTGTTCTGCTATGAAATAAAGAGGACACTTCTGGCTCTGAGAGCTGCCAGAAGCCACACTGAGGAGAAAGGGAGTAGGGGAAAGAAAGCTCCCTGGGAAGAGTGCTTCCCATGAAACCTTGCCCCTCTGAGGTACACGCCCATGAAGAAGGCTCCCTTGAGGAAAAAGTCCCTCTGAGAAAAAGTGTCCCCCCTGAGGATTACTCCCATGAAGCAAGGTTCCCTTAGCCATTTCCACATAGATCCTTTTGAGAGAAAAGACTTTTTCCCCTAGAAGAGGAAACTTTCTAGTTTAGAAGAGGATAGTTTCTTTTACATCTTCTCACAGAGAAGATGGAAACCAGTGGAGGGTTTTGTGGACCTGCTCGAGACTCAGGAGGTGCCAGGCCAGCAGCCTGGCTACACCAGCCCAAGTACTTCTGCTCTGAGTAGAACTAGTTTCAGATCTGTTTAAAGATTTATTTTCCTACCCACACAAAACTGCTGACTTAGGTTATAGCCTACATCCCAGTCCCATTGCAATTCTCTTACCTTTAGCATCTTGGTCAAAATTCTCTCCTTCCAGCAAGAAAGACTACATTGAGCTTGATGTGTAATTGCCCACAGTTGGAAGTACAAACAACTTCTTTCACTAAGTAAATGAATAAGAAACCTCTGTTACATCCAGACAATGGAATATTAAAGATTTCTAACAAGAAATAAACTCTTAAGCCATGAAAACATATGGAGGAACTTCCAATGTGCATTATTAAGTGCAAGCAGCCAGTCTGAAAGTCAGGCTCGGCATTCTAGAATTTCAGAATACCATAGGATGCTCTGAAAAGGGAAAGACTGAGGTGACAGTAGAGAGATTAGTGGTCACCGGAAGTTGCGGGGAAGGAGGGACCATTGCACAAGAGTACAAAGAGTCCTTGGAGCAGTGAAATAGGCTTTAGGTGCTGCTACAGTGGAGGACATGTGTCATTATATATTGGTTGGACTTGGGATGCAGAACCCCAAGAGTGAGCCCTGATGTATACTTTGGGTGGCAGCGACTTGTCAGTGTGGATTCACAGGTGTGATCAGTGTACCGCTCTGGTGGGAGGTGTTGACAAGGTGGGGGATGAAGTGCGTGTGGGGCTAGAGAATGTGAGAAACCTCTGTATCTTCATCTCAATCTTGTTATGAACTCAAACCTACTTTTAAAATAAAGGCAAGTGTTTTGTTTTGTTTTTTTTCTTTTTAAAAAAACAACCTGCACTCCTCAGGGAGATTTGCATTCTCACTGTGTCTGGGCTTTGCAGCCGGAGAGAACCGGCTCCTTTGCATCCCATTTGCCTTCCACTGCAATAAAAACTCAAGGAGAACATACTGAATATTCTTAAGGTTTACAGTCTTTGCCTTCCTGAATCAGAGAATGTCAGTGAGCAACTGACCTGGATTTGTCACCCCTAAAAAGCTGGTGTCTGAACAGCCTGAAAAGCATTCACCAGTCTCCCGGTCCTGGCACACAATGCTCGGGGCTCAGGCTGCTTGGCATGCATTTGTCCTGAAAAGCACAAACCTGCTGTTAAACTCTTCTATTAAAAGCAGAATGTGAGTTAGTAGACAATACAGGGAACCAACTTAGGGGCAACAGGGGCTCCTAGTCTTTTGGAAATCACACCAGTGGGTTCCCTTTTGAGCTAGGCCAGGAAGAAGTACCTGCAGAAGTGTAGGAGACCTTCTTCCACCTTTCTAAGGCTTTCCAGCGGATCTTCGCCCCACAGAGGGGGTGGTGTGACCCCGATGATGACAGATCTGCCTCCTAAAGTAGCAGAAGTGTCTGTTCTTTCATTCTCCTTGTTTTCTTATGGAAATGTGGTTCTATGATTTAACCCATTGTCATGCTTGAAGCCCTTTATCAATGCCAGAAGGGCAGGCATCAGCACAGTGAGTGGCTACGTGGCAGCCACCTTGTCTATTCCCCACGAAGTTTGCACCTCTGACGGCACGTTGCAGGGGAGCTTCTTCATTCACCTTCACACTGGGCCTCTAGCAGGCATATTGCAGGTAACTCTGGTGCAGCTAGGCTACTGCTAATGTTACCATTCTTAAGGCACATGTTGCCCACTTCACCCAAAAACCTTGAAGTCCATCTTCATCTCCTGAACTGGAAACAGAAACCAACCAGAGGAGAAAGACACAGGCAGGAAACAGCTCTTGAGATCACCGTCTTCTCCCATATGATAGACCCGTGTGCACTGGCTCTGTTAGACTGATGAAAGACTAACAGACTTTCTAAAGACTAAAGATTTTCTAGGTGTCTATGGCTTCCTTCTTCATACCTTTAATTTTCCTTCACCACATAGTATGACTATTGCCTTAGCTTTCTTTTGAATTATGTTTGCTTCATATTCTTTCACTTTCCAGCTTTCTGAACCATTTTGTGGTTGAGGTGCATTGCCAACTTGTGGGCAAGGCGGAACACCTTGCTGAGCTGAATTAGCATGGCGTTGGGTATGGAGGGCCACCCAAGGATTGTTGCAAATGAAATAAAAAGAACTAGAGAAAAAGAAGAGAATCTGCTGCAAGCTGTGGGTTCTCCTGAAGGAGCTTGTCATATCGGCTTTTCTGATATGAATGCAGCTGTTACCGTTGGAGGAGTTTGGAACTTGCTGTCTCTGAGGGTAGCTAAGGGGTCACTGTGAAAGAGCTCTGGTCCTCCCTTTGAGCATAAGCTCCTGGCTCAAAAGGGCTAGCCAAATAGCTCAGTGGATTAAAGCGCCTGCAAGGAGGCACAGGGGATAGGGGTTCAAACCTGGCGCCTGCCATGCGGTTCCACCCCTGGGGCATGCTGAACCAGCAGTTGAGACTGGGTGTGGTGGCGTGTGCCTGTAATCCCAGCTCTTGGGAGGCTGTAACAGGTGGATCACTACAAGTCTGATCTAGTAGTGAGACCCTGAACACCTGTAGACCCTTCCCTAAAATACAAAAAAAAAAAAAAAACAAAAACAATAATAAGTTCCTGGCTCTGGAGGGGAAGATGGTGCACCATTCAATGTCCTAGAGAAGTTTGCTGAACTCACTTTCCTTTTTTTTTTCAATACCAGGGACTGAACTCAGGACCCTGCACATGGCAGATGGGCACTTATTCTACTGAACTATCTCCCCAGCCCCTGCACTCACTTTCCTGTTATGGACTTAGCTGTTCTCATCAGAGGAGGAGCTCAGAACCTCATTGTTGAGGATGGGTGGGATACCTTTGTGGGAAGCTCTGGCTCTGTCTTTGACCATCACTTCCTGGCTGCAGTGCAGATCTCTCAGCCTGCTGGCTCAGGTTCTTCATCCCACTGGCACAGGCTTTCTAGCTTTCACTGCTGACCTTGAGCCTCCCAAGCACAGATCCTTGAATCAAGCCTACATGAGACATTGTTGTGGGCTATGGGCCTTCAGCGGGACTCTTGCAGGATATTGCCGTGGGTTGCAGGCCCTCAGCTGGATTCTTCAGTGTGGGGACAGATTGTCCACACTCTTTTGTACTAAACTCTTTGGATGACTACTATAAAATAGTCCTATTAATTGTGTGTCCTGCATATAATTATTTCCCTTATGAAATCGCAGACTGCAACAGTGATAAAAATATCTTCTGTAAATACATTGTTAGATCTTTAAAATGTCCACACTGAGCTGCTGTCTTTTTACTGGTTAATTTGTTTACATTTATTATGATCACTTTGTTTTAGGACTCTTTCACCCATCTTATTTCTTTTTTTTATTACTGGTACACTTTTTCTTTTTTAACATTCTTACTTTGAGTAGATACAAATTTGCTGGTTTAAAAGAATATCTTTTTTTAGGGTAGTTTATATATTTGATTATCCAAAATTATTGAACTTCTAAACATCCATTTCTTTTTTAAGTTCATGTAGTTTACAGTCACTTTGGTGAGCAGTTACATATTGCAGCTTCTTTCTGTTTTTAATTCCCTCCCCATTCCCTCCCACTCCCCATCCTCCTCCTGTTCCCTGTCCATTTTCATACTTGTTGATATTGCTTGTCTTAGTTCCTGTTGTGACATATCATGTTTTGGTTCCTACATAGGACGTATCTCTATTTTTCCTATTTCTCCCTCCTGTTTTCATCACCTCTCACCTTTGTTCCCTTAGACCACTTTCCTACTGTAAGAGGTCTATCCCCGTGTCCCTTTCTTTCCATCCTTTATCATACCCTTTGTCTGTACTTTGCCTCACTCAAACAAGAGATGCCATGTGATATTAAAGATGCTTTTTAAAAATGTTATTTTTCTGTATTTGGTACAGGGGCTCTCTATCAGTTTGGATTCCTAGTGATCCTGTAGCACTGGGATTACAGGTGTATACCACCTCTCCCAGTCTTGGTGGCTGGCTTGGCATGCTGTGGGATGGGGTTAGCACTGCCTGCAGTACCAGGGATCAAACCCAGATCCTTGCACTTGCCTAGGCAAGTGCTTAGACACTGAGCTATCTCCATGGCCTGGTATTAAAGCTTCTGTGTCCGATTCATTTCACTCAACATTTTATTTTCAAGGTGCATCCATTTTCCTACACATGTATCCTTATTTATAGCTAAATAATATTCCATTACATATAAATATTGGGGGGCTGGGGAGACAGCTCAGTAGAATAAGCACTTGCCTGGCAAGCACAGGGTCCTGCGTTCAATCCCCCATACCGCAAAATAAATAAATAAATAAATAAATAAATAAATAAATAAATAAATAAATCACACTTTCTATATCAAATTGTCTATTGGTTGTTATTCAAGCTGTGTTCAGCAGTTGGCTATTATAAAATATGCAAGTGTCACTATAGTATGACTGAAGCTCTTTAGGGAAGATACAGACCAGGGGTGTCATTGGGTCTAGCTGAGCTCTTCTTTGAGCAGTCTCCACACTGAGTTCCATAGTGGTTGTGCTACTTTACATCCCCACCAAAAATACAGGGAAGCTCCTCTTTCACCACAGCCAAGCTAGCATTTGGTATTGTTTGGTTTCTTAATACTGGCCATTCTCCCTGGACTATGTAGAATCTTGGCGTTATTTTAGTTTGCATTTCTCTAATGACCAGACACATTGAACATTTATTCATATCTCTGCTGAACATTGTGTTTCTTCTTCTATGAAGTATCTGTCCATTTCTCTTCCCCAATTCTTGGCTGGATCTTTAATTTTAGATGACTTTATTTCTTGGGGTTCTTTGCATATTCTAGATATCGGTCCTGGAAGGAATAGTTAGCAGAAATTGCTTCCCATTCTGTTGATTTTCTCCACTTAAAAAATTGATTCTTTTGCTCCACAGAAACTTTTTAATCTAACGTGATTCCATTTTTTTATTCTTACTGTTATTTCTCGCACAATTGGCATTTTGTTTAGAAAATCCTTTTCCACACCTATGTCTTCAAGTGTTTCACCTATTTTACCTCCCAGAAAATTTGATGTTTTTGTTTTATTGTGTAGATATTTGATCTCAACATCCATTTCCTCTCCTAACAATATAAATACTCTAATATATTTTCTTCTTTTATCTCTTGGCCCAGTACATATAACAACTACACATGCACATATGCTGTTATGATTTAGGGTTTTTGTAAGGGGAACGATAAACTATAGGACACATTTTATAAGATTATTTCACAGTCACTCAAAAAATCATATATGAGTGCAGGAAAACTGTCCCTACACTAAAAATCAAAGAATCCAGCTGAGGGCCTGGAACCTAATATCCTACATCAGTCCAGTTGAAAACCTAGAGCCCATAAGAGTGCCTCTCACAAGTTCAGTTGGAGGCCTAGAGCTCACAGCAATGTCTCATTCAGGCCCACTTCACAGATCTGTACTGGAAAGGCCCAAAGATCCAAAAGTCAGTGGTGGAAGTAGAAAGTCTATGCCAGCAGAATGAAGGGTCTGTGCTAGCAGGCTGAGGGATCGAAACTGGAACTAGGATGCAATACTCAAGGTAAGCACCAGACCTCTCCCAAAGGTACCACAGCCATCTTCCGCAACAGTGAGGTCCTGAGCTCCTCCAGTGATGGCTTTCCCATCAGGAAAGCCAATGTGATGAGCTTCTCCAGGAGGCTGAGCTGTGTACCATCTTCCCCTCCAGAGCCAGAAAGTGATGCTCAAGATGACGACCAGAAGCTCCCCCAAAATGAACCATAGTCATTCTCAGTGACAGTGGGGTCCTGTGCTCCTCCTCCAATAAGAACAGCCAAGTCTATCACGAAAGCTAGTATGACAAGGTCACCCAGAAGAACAGCCCAGGAGAAGCAGCAGCTTCTCCAAACAACTTCCTAACAGTCTCTCCATGGCTTTTCCAGTTCTGTCTCATGCTATCGGCAACAATCCTCAGGTGGGCCTCCTATACTAAGCACCTCACTAGTTCAATTCAAGTGGGCGTCCTAAGTTGGCCACCAGTTAACAATCCACTACACATGCTATTAATATCCTGTGGGAGACTTTTAGTTCTGGGCTCTGTTTGTTTTGTTTGTAGGGGTGGTGAGTAAACACGGCCTTGCACCTATTGGGCCAGCACTCCACCGCTGAGCTGCATCACTAGCTCTCAGGTCTCATGAATACTGTGCTTCCTTTAGTTTTCTTTCCCCTTTGCTTTTCTTAGATAGCAATGAATTTTCTCAATCATTTAATCAGCCAAACTTAATGTTTCTGCAGAGCACGTTCAATTTATTTTCCTCTAATTTGAATATTTCTTCCCAGGGGTTTTCAAAGGAAATCCTCATGTGGCACAGATTTTGAGATTTTTGTATGTCAAGAAATATGATTGTTTTATCTTTAGGGCCTCATTGGTCTCTCAGTGTATCCTGGGGAGAAACTACAGCAGGAATGAGGAAAGGATAGACAAGACACAAGAGCTAGAGCAGGTGGAGGCCTCTTTGCCTGACGGGCAACGGACCCAAAGAACAACAGTTGGGACATTCATTTATAGTTTGGCAAAGTTAGTATCATGAGACACAAGGTTGCCTAGCAACTAATGACAGGATGCTTTAGCTAAGAATGAGGTAGCGTGACTGCTTTAGACACTGTGACCTTGTCCTGCCCTCACGCATGTGACCAATTTCCAGCTTCAGCCACTCCTGACAATATTCAGAATACTCCTGGTATGTCCACATATCCTGGGAGCAGGTCGGCTGGATATAAAATTCAACGCACAGCAATTTTAAAATGTTACTTCTTTACTGTCTTCGTTCTAGTCACTTTCCACCTTCTAAAAGCTCCACCTCCAAATCCATGACACTTGGGAAAACATTTCTATCTCAACTAGGACATTTTTCTTCTGGCATTCCAGTGTTGCTACTGAGAAATCTGATGCCAATCTAATTTTTACTCTTTTGTCTGTGAGCTAATTTTTCACTCTGGAAGCATTTAGGAACATTCTCTTGCCTCAATGATTCTAATTGATAGTAACATGTCTAATTTGGGGGTTTTCTATTTCTCCTTTTGGCTCCACATCATAGACTCTAGTTCTTCTCTGGCTTTCCCCCTACTGTGGAATCCCTGTTTCCAGAATGTTGGCATTTTCATCCTTCATATTACTATCCTTCCTCTTTAAAACCTTTATGTTTTTTGCTACCTTCTTAAATAAGTTTTCATATGATCTTGCTACTTCTTAATTCCTTCATCAAAACTATATTTATCTTACTTATCTTGGCAATTATGCCTTCTATTTTAATTATATTTTCTGTGTGTGATGTTTCCACTTCGTTGTCGTTCCTTCATATTACTAATATCCTCCCTGGCTGAGTTCTGAGAAAGAATGAATCAACTGTGCTGCTGGCCTCTTCCTTCAAAACTATCTCCTCCAAAATTGGCAAACTGCAGTAGTACAAAGGAGAAACACTGCAGCGTACAAAATGGTAGCACACCAGTGAGAAGCCTGTGGGCAGGCATCTCAGCTCAAACATGTCAAAGGCTGGAGGAAGGGAGGAAACACTGACACACTCAGTATTCTCTCTCTCTCTCTCTCTCTCTCTTTCACACACACACCACACACACACACGCACACACACACACATACACACACACACATCCTGGGCCTCTGCCATGGACCTCATCAATTCAGCAGTCATCAGCTGTAGTGTAGTTGGCCTGATGGTGGTAGAAGAAAGTGAAAAGAAAAGTCATGCACACACAGTGCAGAAAAGAAATGAACACGTAGTCTGTCCTCATTCTTCACAGTAGCTATGGTTTATAAGGTTGCTGCAGAGTTAGAAAGCACTGAAACATTGCTCCCAGGGGAAATACAGGGTTAGGTCTTTGTGAGCTTCTGATCATATTGTCATCAAATGATCAATACATAACTTTATTTTATGTGTCTTTCTGCTTAAAGATGTATTTGAGATAGACTATTGTTGCACTAACACTGAACTCATGGCCAGCAGCGCTGGAATTTATGCTTCAGCAAGCTGTGCATTCCCTCCACAGGGCACATCACACTCTCATTGCCCTCAGAAACACTATGCGATGTTCAGGCACTGCTGAGACTGACTGGCCTCCCCATCTACGTTGAAGCTATAATCCCCAGTAGGAGCATATCTGGAGATAAGGCCTCTCACGAGATGTTAAAATGAAATGGTGGTGAGGTTGGGGCTCAAATTCAATTGATTTCCTTAAGGAAAGAGGAAGAGGGACCTCTAATGTGCGCACAGATGAAGGTCATCTGAGGACTCAGCAAAGAGGGGATGGTTCATGTGCATGCCGGGAAGAGAGGCCTCAGCAGAAAGCAGTACATCGACACCCTGATCCGGCACCTTGATCTTGGGCTTTAGGCTGCCCGAAGTGTGAAACAATGAATATCTGGTTTTGGTTTTGCAATTAGCAGAGTTGTTATGATGCCCTGTGTGGACTAACATGAGCACTATGCTGGAGAAAGGAAAGGGAGAGAGAGAGAGAGACAGACAGACAGATAGACAGAGACAGAGACAGAGACAGAGACAGAGAGAGAGAATAATGTTTTCTTCTCAATATATTCTCCAAAATATGTTGGAAGTAATCTTAACACAACAGTACTGAGATAATATAAGAAGCTGTTGAGCTGTGTGCTCTGCCCCCGTGTGTGGACTAATGTTCCTATCACAGAAACAGGCTTGTGCAGGATGGATTTGTTATAAATGGGAGCCTCCCTTTTGCTCCTCTCTCTCCCTCTCGGATGCTTTGCCTTTGCTACGGGCAGCACATCAAGGAAGCCCTCACCAGAGCCCTCACTCGGTCTCAAGTGTCCAGCCTGGAGAACTAGAGGAATTAATCTGTGTTCTTCACTAGTTACCTGCTAGGAAGCAAGCCTTGTAGGACTACTTGATTTTTTTAAGTTACATAATTCTTAAATCTTGACAAAAATGACATCTTCCCAGCCCAGCATGCTGGCATGTGCCTGTAATCCCAGCGCATGGGAGGCTGAGAATGAACAAGTTTGAGGCCAGCCTAGGCTGCATGTTGAGACCTTGTCTCAAAAACTAAACTAAATAAATAAAATAAAATCTGCCCAAAACAGTTGAAAAAAGTTAGGCAGATTGTTTCTCTCTGTGTCTCTATTTCTGTCTCTGTCTCTCCTCTCTCTCTCTCTCTCTCTCTCTCTCTCTCTCTCTCTCTCTCTCCCTTTCTCTCCCTCTCTCTTCCTAAGACAGAATCTCAAGCTCGCAGCAATTCTCCTGACTCGCTGGGGCTGCCAGTGTGCCCTGCTACCCTTAGCAGCAGAGAGCTTTTGAAAACACAGAAAAATAATAGAATACACAGAGCAGACCCCAAGAGGATGTCTTAAGGTGAAGCTGGCTCATGCATTGGATCCCAGATAGGGACCTGGTGATGACTCACGGAGCCCTGTGGGCCCAGAAGCTGGCCGCAGAACACCACATCCTGAGTCAGAGCCTGGTGGAGAGCAGCTACCCTAACAGCAGAGTGTGGATCGATGGTTGGCATAGGGGGCCCCCAGAGAAGAGAAACCAGGGTGGTTAAATTTGTTTCCATTTCTTCTTTTGTTCTCTGTTGTGGTGACATTGCATTTGACACTGGCTCATGAGCACAGTGCTTAGGTTAAGCAGCTCAGCATGGCAAGTTAGTGACTTAGGAACTGGTTGCTTCGCACTTATGGAGGTTGAGAGTCTGCAACTGAGGTACCGGCTGTGGCCTTCTTGAAAGTGTTCTCTTCCCGGCTTGCCGATGGCTGCTCCCCTTGCTGGGCCCTAGGTGACCTCTATCTGTGTGCATGTTCCTCTTCCCACAAGGAAGCCCTGATACCATATAGAAGCAGATTGCTGCAAATAGTTTCCTGACTCCCGTACAGTTCCCATTCTCCAGCAAGAACTATCTTCAATGTTTAAACATTACATTGGTATTTGCATCTTAATAACATGATCACTTGTAGTTACTTCTTGGTGGTTTTTTTTTTTTTTTTTTTTTTTTTTTCCATTGTAGTCATTGTTATAGCCTTTTGGTCTTTAATGCCCCACTAAAGTCATGTTGTGGTTTTGAATAGGTTAATATTCAGTGTTTCTGTATTTAACAATCATGTAAAGGGCTGGCCAAATAGCTCAGTCGATTAAAGCATCAGCAAGCAGGCACAGGGGCCAGGAGTTCCATTCCCTACCCTGCTGTGCTGGCCTTGCCCCTGGGGTGTGCTGAGATGGCAATGGAGACTGGACGTGGTGGCACGTGCCTGTAATCCCAGCTCTTGGGAGGCTGTAAACAGGCAGATCACTAGGAATCCGATCTAGTAGTTGTAAGAATCCCCTCCAGTTTCTCCTCTCAGTCCAAGAAGTTAATATCTGTAAAACTAAAGATATGTTATTGGAATCCCACCAAGTTAATTCCAATTTACCACTCTCAATGCAACCCATAGCAAAAGAAAAGACACTAAAACTTATTTATAATTATTGGGGAGTCAAGGAGCCCTAAGTCCAGCCATGAAGATGGCTTTCCAGAACAGAGAGGCTGACCTAGGAGGTACCCTGGTTTTATTCAGTGGAGGAGTGGCTCCAAGAGGAACAGCTGAGAATTGTGGGAAGTAGGTGAGTACTGTGAGCTGAGCTAGGTGGGCGGCTTACATTTACCTCTGCCAATGCAGAAAAAACAATTTGCAGTATGCTATTGAGATAGTATCTAGTGTTTGGGCACCTGGTGCTCGGCCAAATTGGAGACAATCGCTCTTCTTTCAAGAACAGCTGCTCAGGTTGCCCTCCACAGTAGTGAGACCCTGAACATCCAATAGCCCTTCCCTAAAATACAAGAAGAAAAAAAATCATGTAAATGATACGTTCTGCTAAGTACATACAATGATTTGCTGTCTCAAACAAGTCATTTTTCCCACAGTTAACTACTGTCTGTTGTTTACTGAGTAGTCATTTGTACTTACCACTGATTTATTCCCAAACTCTCTGACAGATGTGCACATCTTTTTTCTTAATATGTTCCACCATACCTGGTTTCCTATAGATTTCTTCTTCTCTGGTAACTGTGTTCTGCCCCTTCCTCCATCCCATCAGGACTGGGTGAGCCCTACGCTGGCTGTGCAAGGTCCTGAGTCCTCACTTGTGCTTTGCAGCTTCATTTGAGCAAATCACATTCCTCTAGGAGCTCCTTTGTGAAGAAGGTAAGATAGAGGAGAATCTTCTCAGAACTGTACTCGTGTCTGCAAACTGCCTCTCACCTAGTAGACAGTTCATCTAGAACAGTAGTCGGGAAATTCCTCAGAAGGTTAAGAAATCGCCTCACAATAGTGGCTTAGCTGAAGGCCAGTGCTATGTGACTTTCATATCAGCTTCCTTCATAATTTTGTACTTACTTAATTTTTTTTGCTTGTTTGTTTTGTTTTGCTTTTGCCAGAGTAGGAATTATGACCTTGGGTGTCCTAGCTCAGGGCTCCACCCCTGAGTCACACCCTCATCCTTCAGATTCTTTACCCTTACTTCTTTTTCTCTCTCGGCTGTCCTCCCATTCTCTCCCTTGCTTTCTCTTGTTCCCTCTTTCTCCCCTCCACTTCCTCCACTCTCCCTCCTCTGTTCTTTCTGTGATAATGCTCTGAAGTTTTACAGTGATGTACAGAGGTGTGAACATACTTTCTGTCTGGGTCCTACGTCTCAAGTTCATATCAGCCCTTAGTTGTTGTGGACTGATCAAATGTACAGGGAAGGGCAAATAAAAAGAAGCCAATGGAGCAATTTCAGGGCTCCAGAGATTCAAAGCCCTCTCACAGATTTTGAGATTCTCTCAGGGATAAGACCAAGACCTTCTCTGCTTGCCCTGTACTTGTTTATTTATTAAGAGAAGGGAAGAGAATACTCAAGGAGGGAATGAATTTCTCAAGGACTTCTCCAAGTATAGTATAAAGTTAAGGAGTGGGAGGTCTGAGGCTACAGTCTTTATCTAGTTGAGGTTGGATCCAGGCATCCTTGGCTGTGGCCTTGTCTTATCCTTTTAGCTTTCTGGTTTCACCCCCCACCCCATTACCAGCCTCAGTACGGAGCAGTGACTCATAGATGCTCACTTCCTACGAGTTCACCGCCCACCTCCAGGCTCGGAGCCTGGACAGACTTACAAGTACACACGGACAGCTGATTGACTAATTCAAGTCCTGCTCAGAACTGCTTCGTAGTGGGCTCCATCCGCAAGCTCTTTCGTCAGTGCTCTTTTTGAATAGATTTCATTTTTCAGAACAGTCTCAGATTCACAACAAAACTCAAAAGGAGTTCTGGATATTCCCATGTACCCCACCCCCCACGTATATACCCTCAGCATTACCTGTGCCCCCAGTCAGACCCTTTCATCATAGTGCGTGAAGCTATGTTGACACCTCATTGTCACACAGAGTTCAGAGGTAACATTAAGAATCACTTTTGCTATTATGGCATGATGCATTCTATGGGTCTGACTGAACAGTAAGGACATATATCCACCATTTCCTTATCACACAGAGCATTTTAATACTCTAAAAACTCTCTGTGCTCCTCAAATTCATCCCTCCCACCTAGGCCCTCCCAACCCCTTTCACTGTCTCCATAATTCTGCTTTCACCAGATTGTCACATAAATGGAATAATGTAGCAGAGAGCCTTTCCAGAGTTGCTTCTTTCATGTAGCAATGTGTATTTGTACCCTCCACAACATTTCGTGGTTTGATATCTAATTTCTTTTTCCAATCTTTAATTTTATTAGTATGTATTTGCAGTTCATGACATTTATCATCATCTCCAGGAGTGTTTACATGTGTATTCCACAGCTTATTCCTTTTTAGTTTTAGTCGCCTTTCTGGCTGCTGGTTTGTGTGCTCTGAGGAGGGTCTTGCCGACGAAGGAGCCCCTCGGGCGGTGCTAAGCATTAACGATGTCTTTCATTTTTTAATGGATCTACAATGGCTTCAGCAGTGTGCTCCAGATCCTAGGGCTCTGCAAGAAATCTGGAAAACTTGCACTTTTGGACGATGCAGACAAAACCACCCTTCTTCACATGCTCGAAGATGACAGACTGGGCCAGCATGTACCAGCACTACATCCAACATCAGAAGAGCTGGCAATTGCAGGAATGACATTTACCACTTTTGATCTTGGTGGACATGAGCAAGCTCATCAAGTTTGGAAAAATGATCTCCCTGCCATTAATGAGATTCTCTTCCTAAGGGACTGCACAGATCACTTGCACCTCATGGAATCCAAAGTTGAGCTGAATGGGCTAATGACTGGTGAAACCATATCGAATTTCCTTGTCTTGGGAAACAAAATAGACAGAACTGATATAATCAGCGAAGAAAATCTCCGTGAGATATTTGGGCTTTATGGACAGACTACAGGAAAGGGGAACGTGACTCTGAAGGAGCTGAGTACCTGCCCCGTGGAAGTATTCATGTGCCGTGTGCTCAGGAGGCAAGGCTACGGCGAAGGCTTCTGCTGGCTCTCGGAACATTGACCGACGCTGGGACAGTGAAAATAAATGGGTTTTACTCCTCTAAAAAACAAAAAAAAATCACCTTTCCTTTCCCTCCCACTGCCCCTTGCCCCCTAATTCCCCTATCTCAGTTTTCACTCTTGTGGCTATTATTGATCTTAGCTCATGTCATGGTGTATAATGTTTATATTCATGAATATTATTAGGCTCATGAACTCAGTGCTTCTTTATTCTACTTACTTTCTCTTCTGCTCCTCATCACCCTTTGTACTTTTTCCCTTGGGTCACTTTTTTTTTTTCTTTCTGTATTTAGGACAGGGTCTGAAGGGTCTCACTATGTAGATCGGACTCATAGTGGTTCTCCTGTTTCCATATTCCCAAGAACTGGGATTGCAGACATGCACCACTATGCCCAGTCTCAATCTGTCTTAGCACACTCCTGGGGTGGGGCTGGCATGGCATGCCAGGGATCGAACCCCGGCAGCTGCGCTCTGCCTAAGCAGGTGCTTTAGTCTCCTGAACTATCAGGTGGGCCCTTCCCTTGGACCACTTTCCCGTTGTAAAAGATCCATCCCCTTTCTCTTTTTAATCCACCTTCTATTATTCTCTTTTACTTCTTCTTTACCTCACTCAAATGAGATAGAACACCATCTTGAAGGTTGTGTATGTGGTTTATTTTCACTCAACATTATATTTCCCAGAAGCATCCATTTTCCTACACATGTCTCAACTACATCATTGTTTATAGCAGAGTAGTATTCCAGTTGATATAGATCCCATACTTTCTTTATTCACTCAGTTGTTTATGGAGATGCAGGCCATTTCCAGGATTTAACTATTACAAGTTGTGTAGTTGTAAACATTGGTATGCATATGTTACTGTAATGTGACTGAAGCTCTTTGGGAAAGACACATAGCAGGGGTCACTGGGTCTAACTGAACACTTCTTTGAGAGTCTCCACCCTGAGTTCCATAGTGGTTGTGCTACTCTACATCCCCACCAATGGTGCAAGGAAGGTCCTCTTTCACCACAGCCAAGCCAGAATTTGGTATTGTTTGATTTCTTAATACTGGCCATTCTTGGGGCCGGGGAGATGGTTCAGTGGAATAAGCGCTTCCCTGGCAAGCACAAGGGCCTGAGTTCAATCCCCGTTTCCACCAAATAAAAAAAAAAAAATCCTGGAGTACATAGAATCTTGGCATTATTTTAGTTTGCATTTCAGGAAATATAATGACCAGACGTGTTTAACATTTATTCACTTATTTGCTGACCATTGTATTTCTTCTTCTATGAAGTGTCTGTCCATTTCTCTTTCCCAGTTCTTGACTGGATCTTTAATTTTAGGTGGCTTATATTATTTTTTTTTTAGTTCTTTGTATATTCTAGATATCAGTCTTCTGTCTGAAGAGTAGCTGGCAAAAACAACTTCCCATTCTGTCCATTGTCTCCACTCTATTAATTGATTCTTTTGTTCCATAAAAGCATTTAAATCTAATATAATTTCATTTATTGATTCTTGCTCTTATTTCTTGTGCTATTGAGGTTCTGTTTAGAAAATCCTTTCCTATATATGTTTCAAATGTTTTACCTATTTTATCTTCCAGAAACTTTAATGTTTTTGTTTTAGTGTTTGTATCTTTTTTTTTTTTTTTTTTTTGTCTTTTTGAGACAGGGTCTCACTATGCAGTTCAGGCTGGCCTTAAGCTCGCTTTGTAGCTCAGGCTGGTCTCAAACTCACAACAATACTCCTGCCTCAGCCTCCCGAGTGTTTGTATCTTTGATCCATTTTGATTTTACTTTAGTATATGGTGAGAGATAAGAGTCTGGTCTCAGTCTTCTGCACACATATATCCAATTTTCTTAGCACCACTTAATGAATAGACTATCTTTCCTGCAACATATGGTTTTGGCCCCTTTGTCAAAGACAAAATAGTTGAAGGTGTCAGGGGAAGCTTTTGTGTATTCAGTTCTATTCCACAGATCTGCATATTTGTTTTTGTTCCAATAACATACTATTTTCTCACTATTACTTTGCAATATAGCTAAAAGTCAGGTGTTGCTATGCCTCCAGCTTTCCTCTTATTGCTCAAAATTGCTTTTGTTATTCTGGATCTTTTATGGTCCCATATGAATTTTGTGATTTTTTTTCTAGATCTGTAAAGTATGAGATTGATATTTTTATTGAGACAGCATTGATTCTACATATAACAGTTTGGGGAGTATGGCCATTTTAGCAGTATTGATTCTATGTATCCAGGAACAGGGGCGTCTTTTTATTTTCTGGTGTTTCTTTGTCGAGGTGTTTACTTCCTTGATTAGGTTAATTCTTAGGTATTTCATTTTTCTTGAAGCTACGGTGAATGGAATGATTTTCATTGCTTCTTTCTCACTCCATTCATTGTTGGTGTACATAAATGCTGGTAACATTTTTGTGTGTGTCCTGCTATGCTGCTGAAGTTCATTACTCATTCTATGAGTTTTTTGTGGAGTTCTGTGGATCTTCTATGCAGAGAATCACATCACCTACAAGTAATGATAATTTTAATTCCTCCTCTGCTTCATGCATCCCGTTTATTTCTGTCCCCTGCCTAATTGCTCTAGGTGCATCAAGTTGAATAGAAGAAGTGACAATGGGCATCTTTGTCCTCTTCCTGATTGTAGGGAGAATTCTTTTGGCTTTTTAAACATTAAAATACGATGGTGGCTATTGGCTTGTTATCATATTCAGGTATTGTCTTTCCACACTTGTTTTCTTTAGGGTTTTTATTATGAAGGGCTGTTGGATTTTGTCAAAAGCCTTTTCTGCACTTATTGATATGATCATATGATTTTTGACCTTGCTTCTGTTTATATGATGCATTAATTTTATTGAACTGGGCTTGTTGATCCATCCTTGCATCTCTGAGATAAAATCTACTTAATTATGATGCATGATATTGAGGGGTGGTATTAACAATCAAACTCAGGATCTTGCTCTTGCCAGGTAGGCACTGCAACACTGACCTATATCCCCAGTCCTTGAGCTATATCGCTGGTCCTTGATATTTTGTTCTTTTTTTTTTTTTTGGCCGAACCAGGGATTGAACTCAGATCCTTGAGCTTGCCAGGGAAGCACTTAGTCTACTGAGCCATCTCCCTGGCCCTAGTCCTTGATATTTTGATAATGCACTGAATTCTATTTGTTAGATCTTGTTGAGGGTTTTAACATTATATTCATTAAAAAGACTGGCCTATAATTTTGTTTTTTTAGCTGGTTTGGGATCAAGATGATACTGCTTCCATAAACAAATTTGGAATTATTCCACCCCTTTCAATTTCTTTGATGTGCTTGGAGAACGTCTTAGTGAATTTTCTCATTGCTGAGACAAAATACCCAATACCAAAGTTAAGGGAGTTAAGGTTTACTTTTTTTTTTTTTTTTTTTTTTTTTGCAATTTCTAGTGTTTTATTGTAGATTTGAAATGATGTGATTTTTTACAGTTTATGGAATCTTGCAAGATGAAACATTGCTGTTTTCAAAATTTTCATCATAAATATCCATACTTAGCAGCATCAAATCCTATGCAACATGCACAAATTCTCTAAATTTTGCCTTTTTGCTTTTTGCAATGAGACATGAATGACTGCATGGGTACAAATAGAAACAGATTAGTACCATACATGATCAATTTTGCTAAATAAAGTATTATTTTTCTCTAGATGCATCTGAGTAAGTTACAACTACTAGCTTAGATAATGAGCAAGCAGGCGAACAAACAACGAAATAATTTCATCTTGCACAAGACAAGTTTCCTCACTTCATTAGTTTTTAATTAAACTTCTTTTTTATGATTTAATTATATATTTTATTCATCCCTAGTTTTTCATGACTACTTTTTTTTCCATTTATTTTTATTTTATTAAAATACAAATGTCAATCAGACAGTTTCAAAACACCTTAACCATGCAGAGTCGATGAATCAATACATTGCAAACTGTTTTCATAACGCTTTGGTATTGTACAAGGTGCATACATGATATATTTACAGGTTTTTTTATAGCTGAGTTATATCAAAAATTCAATAATTGTTTACCTAGTGGATGACCATAGCACTAAAAGCCGACATAATATCCTGTCCAACCACAATTAATGCAGATCTTGCCTATCATAGAATTATGTAGAAGCACAGCATTATCTATCCCAACTGTACTGTCTATACACACACATCATGATTTTTTCTTTCTACAACCCTTCCTGTGTCTACACCTGTCAAAAGTGGGCACTTCATTGACACTCAACTACTTTAGGTGCTTGAACTCGACACCACAATCCAACACAGTCCAGCATTCTGCAACCATAGGGAGTTACTCAAATAAATTGTCGACGATATCCATTTACAGCTCAGCTTAATATTATGGGCTCACGATGTATACTTCATTTTTATACTTTTATACTTTTCTGCTGGATGGTTAAGACCTAGGGAGATCAAAACTTATATACCAACACATGAACTTTATATTTCCTATGTGGTCATTGAAGTCTTCTCAGGGTTTATCTTGTAGTCCTGTACATTATTCTGTAGTTCCTTTGTCTGTGTCATCCATGTGGATGAGTCACGGCCAATGCTTGACGAGATTGCTCTCTGTGAGAGCCTGAGAGAAAGTTTTCTCTTCTTGTGACTCTCCCCAGGCACACTATAGAACTTCAATCTCTTTCCTCTGTGGTTCCACAATCTCCTTGCTCAGAAAATTTGGAGCTCACCTGAGTCTCATGATATTGCAGTACAGGTTCTCCTATGTCCTGAGTCTTCACTGACCTTGAAAGGGTAGGGCCAAAATGTTGGCTGGCCTTGTGGCTCTTCTATTTCTCCAACTCTGACTTGGGATCTTAGGTTGTTAACCATCCAGAAGAAAAGCTGGTTAGTATCCTGCAGCTTATGCCATTCACTTTGCCTTATCTGACTCAATTGATTTTACTTGTTGTACATTTCCTTTTGTATTTCTGCTTTTTGCTTGTTATACTAGGGAGACTATACGATATTTACACATGTGTGTCTGGTTTATTTCACTTATGAGTATATGTTCAAGTGGCATCCACTTCAGTATAAATGCTTCAAAC
>PVKA01032684.1:0-25069 GCA_004027165.1 Ctenomys sociabilis
TGTTGCTGTGCCTGGGCCCCTCCTATCCAGAGAAAAGCCCGCCGTTTTATGATCCTACCAATGCCATTTAAACACGTGTATAATTGTGATTGGTCTGTAAAGTCTATATAGCTTCTTGTATCAGGAAATCCGCCATGCTTGCACGGTAGGAGCCGCGGGTAGCGGATGCATGTAGAGGCTTGCATCCCACTCGATAAAGTCTTGCTGAACCCGTTGCTGAGTGTCTGAGTGTCTTCTTCCGCGGGACGGGAGCGGCGCTGGACAGTATTGTTTCTCTAATTTCCCTCAGTGTGTTTGTTATCTGTGTAGAGGAATGCTATTGAATTTTGGTTAGTGACTTTGTATGCTGCTATGCTACTGAATTTGTGTATTAATCCTAGTAGCTTCTTGGTGGAGTGTTTTGGGTCTTCCAAGTAAAGTATCATGTCATCTGATAATAATGATAACTTCTTCTTTACCTATTCTTAATCCTTTTATTTCTCCCTCTTGTCTAATGGCTCTAGCTGATGATTCTAGAATTATATTGAACAGCAGCGGTGATAGAGGACATCCTTGTCTTGTACCAGATCTGAGAGTAAAAGATTTCAGTTTTTCCCCATTTAGAATTATATTAGCCATTGGATTGCCATAAATGACTTTTAGTAGATTGAAGTAGAGGCCATATATTCCAATTTTCTGTAGGAATTTGAACGTGAGTAAGTGTTGGACTTTGTCAAAAGCCTTTTCTGCATCAATTGAGATGATCATGTGGTTTTTATATTTTGCTGTATTGATGTAGTGCATTACATTAATAGATTTTCGAATACTGAACCATCCTTGCATCCCTGGGATGAATCCTACCTTGTCATGGTGTATGATCTTCTTGATGATTTGCTGTATTCTATTTCCTAAGATTTCATTGAGGATTCTTGCATCTATGTTCATGAGGAAGACTGGCCTATAGTTTGCTTTTTTACTTCTATCTTTCCCTGGTTGTGGTATCAGTATAATACTTGCCTCCAGGTGTGATTTTGGGAGAAATGTTTCCTTTTCAATTTCATTGAAGAGTTTTAGGAGTGTAGGGATTATATATTTGGTAACTTTCTTGTACAATTCAGCTGTGAATCCATCAGGACTTTTCTTTGTTGTCAGGCTTTTTATTAATTTTGTATTTCACTGGCTGTTATTGGGTTATTGAGAGTTGTTGTATCTTCTTGATTCAGTTTTGGTAATTTGTACCTTTCTAGGAATTTGTCCATTTCATCCGTATCTTGTATTCTGTGAACATAAAAGCAGCTAGCGATAATCTTCTGAATTTCCACTGGGTCTGTGATGATTACAACCTTTTCATTCCTTATAGCTTGTATTTGAATTTTTTCCTTCCTCTTTTTGATGAAGTTAGCTAAGGGCTTATCCATTGTATTTAGTCCTTCAAAGAACCAGCTTTTTGATTCATTAATTCTTTGAACTGTTTTCTTTGTCTCTATTGAATTAATTTCTGCTCTAATTTATGACTTCTTCTCGTCTTTGGGCTTTGGGTTTGGTTTGCTCTTCCTTTTCTAGATGTCAGAGGTGCAACATTAGCGTGTTTATTTGTTCCTGTTCTGTTTTCCTAATGTGTAAGTTCACAGCTATGATTTTCGCTCTGTGAACTGCTTTCATCACATCCCATAAATTCCAGTAAGTTGTGGTTGAATTTTCATTGAACTGTAGATATTGTTGAAATTCTTGTTTAATTCCATCTATGACCCATTGATTATTGAGTAGGGTGTTGTTTAATTTCCATGTAGTTAGCGGGTTTTTCTGGTTTGTTTTGTCATTTATTTCCAGCTTCATTGCATTGTGGTCAGATAATATGCATGGGATAATTTCTGTTTTCTTGCATATACTTAAGCATGACCTATGGACCAGTATGTGATCTATTTTAGAAAAGGACCCATATCCAGCTGAAAAAAATCTGTATTCAGCTGTGGTTGGGTGGAACTTTCTGTATATGTCCACCAGGTCCATTTGTTCCAAGCTCTGGTTCAGTTCTGCCACTTCTTTGCTAATTTTTGGTCTGGTTGACCTATCTTTTTGAAATAAGGGGGTGTTAAGTTCTCCTATTAAGACTGTGGGCTAAAACACTAGATTTTGTATGTCCATTAAGATTTGTCTTACACAGTTGGGTGCTCCTGTGTTTGGTGCATAGATATTTATGAACGTTACCTCTTCCTCTTGAATTTTTCCCCTTTATTTCGTTTGATCATTATTGGTTTGAAGTTGAGACTGTCTGAAAACAGGATTACTACCCCTTTTTTTCTGAGGTGCTGAGGAATGTAGTATTGTTTTCCATCCTTTCATTTTCAGCCTATGAATTTCCTTATAAGTTAAGTGTGTTTCTTGTATACAGCATATTATTGGGTTTTGCTTCCTAATCCACTGTGCCAGTCTATTTCTCTTAATTGGAGAACTGAGTCCTTTTACATTGATGGTTGTAATTGAGATGTTTGACTTATGATTGACATGTTATTTACCTATTGTTGTCTACTCCTTTTTGCCCTGTATTTAATTGTTTGCCCTATTTAGTGGGTTCCTTCTGTTCTCATTCGAGGGATTGTTATCATTTTGTTGGGTCTCTAGAACATCTTTCAGTAGTCTGTGTAGGGTTGGCTTTGTCATCAGGAAATTCTTTAGCTGTTCTTTGTCATAGAAGTATTTCACTTCTTCATTATACTTGAAATAGTTTTGCAGGGCATATCAGTCTGAACTAGAATTTGTTTTCATAGAGGACTTGAAGTACTCTGCTCCATTCTCTTCTTACCTTCATGGTTTGTGAAGAGAAGTTGGCTGTAATTCTGATGGGTTTTCCTTTGCATGTGATCTGCTTCTTTTCTCTAGCGGCTTTCAGTATATTATTCTTGTACTGGATTTCTGGGATCTTGACTATTATATGTCTCGGTGTATTTTTATTTGGGTTGAAGTTATTTGGCGTTCTGTATGCTTCAGTTATCTGAATGTCAGATTCTTTCCTCATATTTGGGAAATTTTCTGCTATTACTTCTGCCCATATACTTTTTATATCATTTGTATTGACTCTATCCTTCTCATTGATTCTTATAAGTCTCAAATTGCTCATCTTTCTATTGTCTTGCATGTGATGAATTATTTTTTCCTATATCCTAGTTGTTTTTAAGAAATCCTTTCTTACACTAGCTGCACCAGGGTCTTCAAGATCTGAAACTCTGTCTTCACTTTCAATGAAACAGTTTTGCAGGCTTGTGGTTGAGATTTTAAGTTCCTCTATATCACTTTGACTGTACTTCATGGGATCAATTTCTTTCCTGTATTGCTCATTTATGGAATCTGTCATTTTTCTCATCTCTTCTATTTTTTCAACAATGTCTTCTTTAGAAGCAGTTATTAATTCTTTTACTGCCAAGTTTTTTTCAGATTGGGTTTCCTCCATATGTTTCTGTATTTGATTCTTTACTTCCGATGCTGCGAATTCAGAGATTTTTTTTATTTCAGAAATTAATTCTGCTCTGAGTTCCTCTATACCTTTCTGCTTTCATTTCTTTAATTCCGATGCTACTGATTCATACATTTCTTCTTGCCTTCATGGTTTGCGAAGAGAACTTGGCAGTAATTCTGATGGGTTTTCCTTGGAATGTGAGCTGCTTCTTTTCTCTAGCAGCTTTCAGTATATTATTCTTGAGCTGGATTTTTGAGATGTTGACTATTACATGTCTTGGTGTGTTTTTAATTGGGTTGAAGTTATTTGGCATTCTGTATGCTTCAGTTACCTGAATGTCAAGATTGTTTCCAAGTGCTGAGCTAGTGTCCTCTGTACTTGTTCTGGGTGGGCTCAAGGCCTGAGACTGCATTTTGCTCCTTTATTTCATATAGCACTGACCTCTGACCTTTGGTGTAGAGCTTTGGTGCAGTTATAACCTTAGCACCTATTGAAATTTGGGTGCAGATTTATTATGTTTGAGTTTATCCAGTTATTCCTGGCTTGGGTCTAGCTGCTGTGTTCAGCTCCTTCCTGCTACAGCCCTTGAAAGTGAACCTGTTGCGCCCCTCTTCTACAACAGTGAACCTGTGGAGCCCCTCTGTTGTGCCCCTGGCCCAGAGGGCATAGGGGAGCACAGAAGCTCTTCCACGCACTAGCTGGGCCTGGGCTTGGGATGGATCTAGGGGTCTCCAGAGCATCACAGAAGTTTGCATTTACTGGGCATGCTTGGGGGCAGGGGCTCCGTAAGGGTGGAGGGGCATGGCAGAGGGTCTCACTCATCAGGCATGCCTGAGTTTTGGTCCAGTGAGGTCCCATGGGTGCAAGGAAGCTGGCAGCTCTCCCACACACTCGCTGGGCTTGGACTGGGCTGGATGCAGAGTGCAGGGCGGGCTATGCTGGCGGGGGGCGGGGGCACAGGTCTGCAGAACACGGGGAAAGGTCACGCAGCAGGCCTGGGCTTGGTAAGGTGGGCGCAGGACAGTGCAAAAGCTCTCCCACACACTCATGGGGCCTGTGGATAGGCAGATCTGTAGTGGTCCCAAGAGTGCGGCAGAAGTTCAGTGTTGAATATTTTTATATGTGAGCATTTAAGAAGTGCTAAATAAATGTTACTATTTAGAAAAGGAAGGAAAGAAGGAAGATAGGAAGGTATTGACTTATTCTTGCCATTGCCTTACTTACCTATAACTGATTCCCTATCTTCCCTTTCTACTTAACTGCTCACCTTACCTGATATTCAATCTGAGACCTTTGTCATTGTTAGCTTTTTCTAGGATATCCTTTGTAATTGTTTTAAAGTGGTGGGATAGGGATCAAGAATTTCTTTAGATACTCTTTATCATGAAAATATCTTATTTCTCCATAAATTTTGAAAGAGTTTTGTAGGACATATCAACGTAGGTTGAAAAATGATTGAAATACTTTACTCCAAGCTTATCTAACATTTAAGGTTTGTGTTGAGAAGTTGGCTATAATTCTAATGTGTTTCACTTTATAAATTCATCATTGCTTTCCTCTAACAGCTTTTATAATTCTGCTAATGCATTGAATTTCTGGTGTTTTCACCAATATGCTCTAGAAAGATCCTTTTCTAGTTATGGCTATTTGTCATTCTACATACCTCACTTATCTGTATGTTAACTTATTTGTCCTAATTTGAATAGTTTCTTGTCATTACTTCAGCATACAGGGTTTTTCATGTCATTTTTTCTGTCTTCTGAGTTTTTACTGATTTTAATTAGTCTTTTTTGTATCACCTAGTAATGTTTGATCTATTTGTCATGTTTCCTTGTTGCTTCTAAAGTATCTCTCATTAATTGGTCACCAACAGTCTTCTCTTTGAGTTTAGATACTCTGTTCTCACAGTGATCACTTCTCCAGACTCTATTTTCAATAGATTTTTTAATCTCCTGAAATTGTAGCTAGAGTCCTTGTATGGACTCATATTTTTCTATGTTGGTTGTTTATGTTTTGCATTATATTGCTTAGCTTTGCTAGCTTTTTATTGGTGTCATTTGTAGTTAAATGTTTTCTTCATTTGGCCCAGTATCTATTTACTTATATCTTTTACATCTTGCCAAATACCTATTGATCTGTTTTGACATCTCCCCTAATAGTGTTATGAATAATTGGAGTGTATGGCTTTTGGATTCATCCCTTTCAATACCCCATAGATCAGTTTTAAGGGATCTGGGAGTTTTTAGCATTTCTTCTTAAGTGTGTGTGCATGTCTGTGTGTGTGTGTGTGTGTGTGTGTGTGTGTGTGTGTGTGTGTGTGTGTGTGTTTTGAGGCTTGTAGGTTAATTATAATGAAAAGCTTTGTCATTATATGGAAATCTCTTTAGTTAATGTCTACTTTTCAGTGGTGTTCCCTGGGCATGGCTAAGTATTAGTCTTTGCTTCTGTCCCAAAATCCAACCAATTCCATTTACTTGGGATGCAAGGCTGTGCATATTTGACCCAGTACCCAGTTCTTCAAGGCAATCCAGATACTGGCATCCTAAGAAAACCAATTAGTAAAAACAGGTGTGTGACCTTAGCTGTAGTAACAAAGCCATCATCAATTATTGCTTAAAAATAATATGAATATTTATTAAATGTAAACTGTTTATAAACCCTAAGAGTCAATAATGTAATGCTCTTACCTATGGAAAAGGGATCTATAACAGTATAAACCCTAAGACAAACCAATGACAGACCATTAATGCACAATAAATATCTTCTAAATGGAATAACTCTACCTCTAACAACAGACTAGTACCCAACAGCAAGTGTAAAGTTAACTAGCTATCTACAGATTTAAAAAGCTTTATATAGTAAAAGCAGAGGGTTTTGGGAAGTGGAATATGAAAACAGCAGATTTTGAAAAATTAATTAATGGAATATAGAGGAGAGAAAAGTGAGATAGGGGGCTGTGCTGAAGAATAAAAGGAAATCAAGGGGCCAGCAAGATAGCTGAGTGGGCAAAAGTGCCTGCTTAGTCAAGCTTAGGCCAGGGAAGGAACTACAGTTCAGTCCCCGGTATCACATGCAGTGCCAGCCCCACCCCCAGGGCAGGTTGAGCTGGCCAGAATCTGGGTGTAATTATGCACTTGGAAGGTTGAAAGCAGGAGGATCATCACGAGTCTGAGATGCACAGTAAGACTGTGCAACAACCAAATACACTAGAAAGAAAGATAAAAAGAAAAAGGTCAATAGTGTTGCAAGAAAGAACAAAAACTAAAAAGGATGAAATGACCAAATACATGCAATAAAAGAAAGGTAAGAAGGATAGAAAAGAAATGTTGAAAGAGAAAAAGAAACTTTTAAAATAGAGTAGAAAAGGGTGGAACTCCTACCCAAAAATACCAAACCAAGTGAAGAAAGATAAAAGAAATAATGGAATATAGAAAAATCAAGAACAGACTGAGTCAGAGGAAAAAAAAAATCCTTTTTTTTTTTTTGGAAGAATTGGGGATTGAACTCAGGTCCTTGCGCTTAACAGGGAAGTGCTTATTCCATTGAGCCATCTCCCTGGCCCCCAAAATCCTGTTTTTAAATGAATGATTTTTTTTCAAGATCTGCAGTCTTGGGATACAGTCAGTAATGGTTTTATCTGCCTAGACACAGGCCCTGTTATCCTTTGGGGGCTCTCACTATGCCAGAGCTCCCTCCCTCTTGTCACCACAGAGTGTGACTACCCTCCAAACCAAGGCATGTCCTTCTTCTCATTGATAATAGCCACCATGATCAGCCTTGTGGTTTCTGCTAGATGTAGGCTGCATGGCAGGTGTTCAAGTGGACTTTTGAACTTAATCTCAACAATCATGGGGTCTGATTGCTCCATTCTCTCCCCAGGTGATGTCCTCAACAAGAATGAAGTCAGTTGGTTAGTCCTCACCTCTGCTGCTCTGCCAAGGGGAAGCAAAATGTACAGCCAGCTTCAAGTTGGTGGACAGCTGTGCCCTTGTGTTAGGGTAACACTGCATGTCCAGCACAGGCCAGTTTGTTCATATGTGGTTGGGGGAGCCATGAGTCCTCTCTTTGTCCTTCTCAGTGTCTGCTTTGAATTGTTTTATATATTAATATTTGACAATATTTGGAATAACATTTATTATCAACCATATGTCCTAAAAATAATATATCTGTATTTTTTGTCTTTAAGTCTGAGTTTTTATCTTTCTTTTGAATGTATTTGGTACAGAGTCTCACTAGTAGGTGCCTAATTTTTCCCATTTATTTGGATTATTAACATATACATTTAATTTATTTCTACAACTTATTTTATGTCTTTACCATTTTTTTTCCACTTTCTTATCTTCTGCTGGATCAGTCCAGGTTTTTCAGTTACATTTCTTCATCTAATGTTTTAGGTATTTATATCTAATTCTTCTAATATAATTCTTAATTTTTGAATGCATAAACTGATATTTTCTTACAAGTTCCAGTTAATCACACTTTATATACAATCTACTAAAATATTTAGCATGCTTTTTAATTTCCATTTTGTTCCATCTACCTAAAAATTCCATGTAGCTATGTTAATTTAAATTATAACATATTATAATAAGGTGACATTTTATGACCAATATTTACTTAGATGGAATTGTGTTGCTTTGCTGAGTTCTTTGTTCTCTCTTTTTTGCTTGTATGTCATTACAATCTTCTGGGTCCGTTTTTTTCTTTTTTTGTTTTAGTACATCCGTAAATAGTTCTTTCAGCAAAAGTCTTTCAAGGTCCTTGGAGTCTAAAAATGCTAATGTGGTACCCAACTGTCAAAAGATACTTTGGGTAGAATGGAATTTAGGTTCAAATTTATTTTCTCTCAGCACCTTGAAGATACTACATATTGTTTTCTTAATGATTAAATGGCCACTGATTCCATTTAATGTCACTTGGATTCTTATTCTTTTGAAGGCCACCAGTTTTTTCTCTTAGCATTTTCTAGCAATTTCTCTCTATCATCAACATTAGGATATATACTCTGAGTACCTGTTTCCAGTTCTGAAAATTTTCAGTTATTTCTTACAACATTGACTCTTGCCAATTTTCTTTACTTATAACTATTAAATACTGGAGATTCCAGCTTGTCCCAAATGCCTCAACTTTCTTTCATACTCTTATTTCTTATCTCTTGATAATAAATTTGGAGAGATCTTTTAGTTTATTCATTTGTTCTCTATCAATATTTTTCTGCTCTACAAACCGAAATTACTTTATTGCAACAACTATATCTTTCCTTTTCACTACTGAAGGTTTTATTTTGTAATTTCAGTTTTTGATATTAATTTCTGATAGGCATTAAAGCCTATCTGTAGTAATTTAAAGACATTACACTTTATTTAGGTTCATAAATTCATATTGTATACCACCAAGTTAAGCTGCTTCCCCAGGTTTCACATTCAGATATTCTGCAGGACTATTCCCTTGCATTCTTCTGAACAGTGATCCTGGCAGGATCCTCATGCTAAATCTGTGCTGAAAGCTAGGAAGCACAGTTAGAGGGCCACAATAGTAGTCATGCTATTCATACAGCTCTTTTCTGTACCTTACCAGTTAATATGTACCTCCTTCATTTAAAGACATTTATGACTTCAAATTTGGAAAATTTCTTGTTTGCCTCCAATTCTGGAAATAAACCTATTTAAGTTAGTGTGTGTCATTTCTGGGGGTGTGGCACAGAAGAGGGAAAATACCAGGGTGAACCTGGCCAGCCATATTGACATTGGAACTACTTTTTTTTTTCTCAATTGTGTGTGTGTATGCAGGGTCTCACTACACAGCTTGGACTCATAGTGATCCTCCGGATTTCTGCCTCCCTGCTGCTGGGATTACAGGCATGCACCACTACATGAGGACTTGGAACTACTTCTTTAAATGTTGCCGCTTTGCTTTTCCTTTAGATACAGTTTGGATCTTTTTAATTTTTTTTTTTTGAGTACAGTCTCACTACCCTGTTCTGACTCGTGATCCTCCTGTCTCAGCCTCCCCAGCATTGGGATTACAGGCGTGCACTACCATGCCTGCTTTCGTGGCCTTTCAGGGCCAGCATGGTACACCTGGCCAGCATGACATTCAGTACTATGGATAGAATACAAGTCCTTGAGTTTGCTAGGCAGATGCTTAAACCTCTGAGCTATCTCCCTAGCCCCTGGAATTCTTAACTCTTAAGAAAAAAATTCTCAGTCTGTTCCCCATGACTTCACTTTTTTCTATTACTTTGAACACCATATGGTATGTTTACAAGCAATTCTCTCTAGTTTCTAGCTCACAAATTTACCCTTCAGGAGTAAACATTTTTAATCCACCCATTTCTTTTTCTTTCTTTCTTTCTTTTTATATTTTAGGATAGGGCTTACAGGGTCTCAATGTGTAGATTGGACTCGTAGTGATCCTCCTGTTTACAGCCTCCCAAGTGCTGCGATTACAGGCACGCACCACCATGCCTAGTCTCAATCACAGTCTCAGTACACCCCACCCCCGGGGGGGCGGGGTCTGGCAGGCCGGCCCAGGGATCAACTCCAGGCCCCAGTGTCAAAACAGACACTTTAATCTTCTGAGCTGTTTAGCCAGCCCTTGAATTTCATATTTTGACAATTAAAATTTAATTTCTTAGATCAGTAGTTATTTTAGTACTAGAAAAAGAACTGTTCTTATTCCTCTAAGGACTAAATTATATTTATTGTAAGATATAGCTCTATTCATTTAATTCTGTATCTGAGATAAATGCTTCAGTTATTTCCTCTGCATAGCTGTTTTTCTCTCATTCTGGATGAGTTTTAACTAAGTGTTCATCTGTGTAGACAGGTGTTCCTACTGAAGCAGCCACCTTGTCTGTCTGCACTACTGACTTGGAAAAAAAGGCAGGGATGGTGCTTGGTGAAAATGGAGGAAGGACATAAGGTGCTACCACATGGAAAAGCACAACAGCCAGTTCTTATACCAAGGGAGTCCCTTATTATGCTGTATTCAACAGGCACCCAGAAGCCTGACCTATCTCTCCAACCCATGTTTCCACACCTGTGTCACCTGCCAGAGATATCTCCATTACCAAGCCATGGTACAAAATCATCTTGTCATTTACCCTAAGAACTTGTAGCTTCCCATTAGAAAGATTAGACATTGTTCCTGAGGTTAGCAGCACTATTTTCCTTGCTTTAGGCCAGAATTTTCTTCTGCACTCAAATGTCATTAGCTTTCACTGAGGTTCTTCACAGTTAAAAGGCCTTCTAAGGATTCCCCTCCCCCCCCCTTCTAAGATTTCTAAAGATTATTTTCAAAATCCTGGTCTATCATTTCCAAGTATCTAAAGGAACATGGAAAGGCTATACAGAATGTTCTCAGTCCTCTACCTTGAAATGGAATTCCCATTTTGCAAATGATAGCTAATAAAAATTTATTTCAAAAAATGTGTATTATCTCTTGTAATATATTATTTTTTAAAGGTCTCAGCACAATCTCTTTAAAAAGTAAAAAATTAGAATTGTAACCTAACTGGTAAAGCTGTAGTTTTGATTGATTTACATAGGAAAGAAATGTTAATTCATGTAATTTTTGTTAATCTTCCAAGATATAAGAATATTAGCTCTTTGACAGGGAAAATATGACTATGAAGAACAGCATGTAATTGGCTCACATATGACATTTAAAACAAGCCTATAAATTAGAGAAAAAAGCATTAACCCACTAGAAAAAAAAAATCCACTATTATCCCAACTGTTTCAATAAGAGCCAACCAGGTGTGGGTACACACAGAATAGCAGTATCCTGTAATGGACAGAAAAATAACTGTTTCCCTTTCAAGGAAAAAAGAAAAAATTTGTTGAAATTCAACATCAATAGACTGACATTCCTAGGTATGTGATAGTAGCAAATACAGCATTTGTGGTTCCACACACTACCCTGGGAATGAGAAGAGCGCCCTCCAAGTCTGAAGAATTGCTACATTACACATTAGTAATTAGTGAGGCATGGTGGTACATTTTGTAATTCCAGCTACATGGGGAGCTGGGGCAGGAGAGCTGTAAACTCAAGAGTAGTCTGGGCAATTTAGCAAGACCTACACTAGGAGGAGGGAGAGCAGAAAGGGGAGGGGGAGGGAGAAGGGGGAAGGGAAGAAGAAGAAGAAGAACAGGAGGAGGAAGATGAGGTTGGGAATGTGGCTTAATGCTCCCTGAGTTCAATCCCCCCAAAAATCTAGCAATTAAAACTGGAAAAGGTTATGAATGGAAACAGGTAAAAGCCCAGCTCCTGGCTGAACTATCATATCAATCTGGCCTAAATGGGAAGCATAGAGTTAAGGGGGGAGCATTCTGTATAGGGTATACAATAAGGAAAAGTGCTGCACTGAGTATTAGCCTATAAAACACCAGTATATCATAAACAGAATTTTATTTCTATAGTTTTAAATTGTAGCTCATATTCTCATTTTCTTTAAGCAATTTTTTAGAGTATTATTGCTTTATATGAAAATTAAAAATAAAATTTTTAAAGTCAGAAGGTGAATAAAAAAAGTTCATACATGGGAAGAATGAAAGTCATCTTGGAAAGCAATTTAGTAATAGCCAGTAAAACTGAAAATGCACTTTCCCTTTGTTCTGAACTCAGTCCTTTAAAAACAAAGAAAATAAACAAACAAAAAAGCTCTAGATAAACAGTCCATACTGTACCAGAAGACCTATATCAGAAAACCACAGCAGCTATATCTGGAAAAGTACAAGTTAGACATAGGCTAAAATCAAATCTGTTCTTACAAAAATGGGACTATAGTCTGAGCATGGTGGTACATCCCAGCACACAGGAGGCTGAGGCAGAAGGATTACTGTGAGTTCAAGGCCAGCCTGGGCTACATAGTGAGTTCAGGGCCAGCCTGAACTAAATAGTGAGAACTTGGAGAGGAATGGAGGGAGGAAGAGAGGGACAGAGAGAACGATTATATTATATAGTATACTGATTTATAATTTGATTTTTGCTATCAGTAATATGAAAGAATGGTTTTGTCCTAGCACTTCAAAGGTTGAAGCAAAAGGATCACTTGAGGCTAGGGTATCAAGGGCAGCAAAGGTAACAGAGCAAAGACACTATCTCAAAAGAAATGGGACCACGAGGGTCTGTCATTGAAGCTCAGTGGTAAGAATACTTGTCTAGTGTATATGAGGCTAAATTCAACCCCCAGCAACACACACACACACACACACACACACACACACACACACACGTACAAAGTTATTTCACTTATAAATTGCTGCACAGTATAGCCCATAATATATATACACCATAATAAACATTTAATTAATCTGGATATATTTATTCTCTGCCCCTCTCCCTCTCCCTCTCTCTAACACAAATAATGTTGAGATGACATCTTCATAGTAAAACCCTACAAATGTTTTTCTGGAATAACTATAAAGAGATCTGTTGGGTCAAAGGTTAAGAAATTTAAATATTGTCCTTCAAATGTATGAATTTACATTCCTACCAGGAAGCTTCTTCTATACTCTTACCAATACTGAGTATTATCAATGTCTTACATTTTTTGCAAGTGAGGTGAGCATAAAATGAGTATATTCATGATTACATTAAAAACTGGAAAAAGAAATGCCAATTTTTTAAATGTTTTTAGCAGAGGGTCTATAGAGTCTCACTATGTAGATTGACTCATATTGATTCTTCTGTTTCCAGCCTCCCAAGTGCTAGGATTACGTGTGCACCATCATGCCCAGTCTCAATTGCCATCTCAGCTTGATCCAGGGGTGGAACCAGCAGGGCATGCTGGGGTCGAACCCTGGCTACTGTACTCTGCCTAAGGCACTTTAGTCTGTTGAGCTATCTAACCGGCTTTAGAAATGCCAAAAAAAATTTTTAAATAAACACTGTGTATGGCCACCAGGTAATTAGTGTATACTAGCTAACAACATACCTAAGAACTAGTTATCAAAAGAAATATACAGATGAGCAGATATATAGAAATGATTATAGTTGTATGAGCAGAACTGTGTAAGAGATACTCAGTGTGCTACAGATGACTATTAAGAGGCTCAATCAGTTTGAGTGATCAGGAAAAAAAGCACCCATTGAGATAATTCTTGAAGGACATGCACAGGTTTGAATGGGTAAAACTGGAGGGGAAAAGGAGAAATAAAAGGCAGCTAGCATAGATTTTAAAACACAAAAGTAAGAGAATACAGCATCAGGCAATGACAAATAGTTTCACTACAGAGTGCTAGCTATGACTGAAAGATACATATCTAAGTCCAGGTCAAAAATATAGCAGAAAGGTTTGGAAAATATTAGTCTGCAAGATAAAGCTTTAGTGTGCTTCATTTGGTAAGTTGTTTTTAGTAGCAGATGCTGGGCAATCAAATGCACTCATAGATGGCATGGCAAGACAGAAGTAGGAAGGAGTCTGGCCCACACTTCAGCTTTTAGCAGACAAGAAGTATAACCAACTGAAACAAAAAGGAAGAGTACACAAGCACTACGGAGGCAGACTTCCAGGTAACCAGGATGCAAAAGAAGAGAGGCTAGGGATAAAGGTTGGAAAGGCAGGATGACCTCTCACATACTTCTGTGTATGACCTGCACCATCACAGGCATCCTGTGCACTGAATAAACACCAGTACAGAAAGCTCTCTGTGTGGCTTAAGCTGCCTCCTACATGACTACACCTGAGCTGTAATAAACACTGACATAGGTCAAGACATGAGCAGGCTGGCAGTCAATATCCTATGTGGTGCAGACATACAAAGTCAGCAACAGAAAATCATGGTTGCTATTATTTAGCACTACTATGACACAATGTTTTCCAAAGTTGTCTCAATATAAGAAATTCCTAAGCACTTGTTTTAAAACAAAACAAAGTAGACTCTTGCCTCAAACCAGATGTACTAAAAAAAAAGATTCCCACCACCCAGTAAGCCTTCAACATCAAAGTTTCTCTTGGCAAGCTTTAGAAGAAAAAAGCAGAGAGGTATACACTGGCTGGGCTGAAAAAAGTTTTAGTTCTACAGTGAAAACTGGCTACATGGTCACATAGCACAGGTCCGTGGGCAGTCCCACCTCCTGTTTGCTACAAGTCAGGAGACACTGTCTTGTGTGTAAAGAATAATTATCCTGCCTAGTTATGCGCTATAAGAATGGTCAATGAAGATACATTTTGCCCATCAAATATATATTACCTTTTAGAATTACAGAGATATGAGAAGAAAAAGCTAATAAAATGAAAATTAAATATTACTTGTGACAAAGACACAACACTCTTTACTATTCTAAGTCTCTAACAACATAATTTGCTCTAACACCTTACAAGAAAAATTTTAATTTTGCCAGAACTGATAATGAAGAACACAATACCATACATATAGGAACTGCCTGTTAACATTTATTTACAAAAATAAATCAACATTATTTGTCTAACTAAAATAAGTAAGTTCAAATACTTCCTCATTTACAAATTTTTGAATGGGATAAATAACACTGTTTAGAGGTAGAGGCTGCCATCTGCTGGAAAGGAAAGTGAAATTTTTATATCAAGAAGTTATATAACCATCACCATGCTACTAAGCAATTAAAAAACTGTGTTACAAGTGCATTTGTATAAATAAATAAACACACAAACATACTTCCTGCATGGGGTAGCTAAGCAGGAATTAGATTAATTTATCTCAAAAAAAATAATACAAAAAAAAAAAGATTAATTTATCTCTAAAGTGAAAACCAGGATAAGCAGAGGTCTGAATGGGTGCAAAAGCAGAGAATGTGTATTTCTCATTTGAGTTTCACTTTGGGGAAATAAAAAGGTTCTACGATGGTGTTAATAATATGATAGCTCTACAACTATGTAAATGTGCTTACTGCCACTGAAATATATACCTAAAAAGAATACATTTTTGTTCTGTATATTTAACACAATGGAAGCTGCAGAGCTCTATCTTGAACTCTCAACTTACAAGCAGTGGCTTCCTTAACAACTCTGTACGGACACTTAATAAGCAAATTAAATTCAATGTCACCAAAACTGAACCCTCAACCCTGTCACTTACACATACTCCATCCACAGTGGCAATTCCATCTCTTCAGTTAAATCTCAGCATCTCCTTTGAGTCATCTCCTCTTAAAAGCCATTATGCTTATCTATGCAACACTCTAATTCACACACACACACACTTTTTTAAAATCACCTCTACTGGTGCTATTATACTTTATTTTATTTTATTCTTCTTTTAATTACTTCAGTAAGCTCTCCTAAATGGTCTGCTTCTCTTTTTTCTTTCTATTCTTAACATAGCATCAGATTGACTATACAAATCAAACTGTTGTACTTCAACTCAAAACTCTTTGAAGAGTCCACATTTCATTCAATGTGAAGTCCTTAGGATGGCCAACAATAACCTTATTAAAGCTTTCACCTCCTCTCCTACAATCTACCCCACTTATTGTACTCAGGCCACATTGGTTTCTTTGCTATTCTCTGAATTCTTAACTACACTCCTGCTCTTTCTCAGATGTCTGCTGGCAGACACCTACATCTTTGCTCAAGTCTCACTTTCTAAACAAGGGCTCTATGCTTTCTGTGCTGAAACTCAAATCTCCTCACATCATATATACTTCATTTATCTTCCTCGTTTTTTTCTCCTATCAGAGTCCTAGGTAGATTGACAGTGGGCTCCATTCCATTCATTTGGATTCCCAGTCTCTTCCATTAAGAGTTTCTGCTCCAGCTAGTACCTCTGAAAACCTTTCCACTTGGCCAATGAATAGTGGCAGAATGAGGGCAAATATAGGATGGAGAAGACAGATGTGCTTTAAAGAGGCTTGGCTATGAAGCAATATGTATACTATTTCCAAAACTTCCATTTATGAGAACCAGGCATATGGTCCTGCCTGGCTTCAAGGATGACAGGTTATATAATCTAGTTATATTCCCTGAAAGAAAAAGGAAAATGGACTTTAGTGGTACTTGAACTACCAATCACCTCTGCTCCCTTTAATGCATAGAGCACACTCAACTCCTCCTACCACATTACATATACCCAGGGAGAAAACCTGTGCTCTACCCAACCAGTGTGTCCAGGATCTCTGAATTTAGCACAGTTAGGACCACAGGTAACTTTATGATGCCACCTATGAACTAAAAAGGCAAGGCATCTGTTATGGTTTGTGTCTAGATGCCACCACCCCAACACAGCCTCATACAGTCATGAAGCAGGCTTCTATGTTTAATTCATGATCCAATGCTGGAATTATAGGTTTGATTGCTACACCCACCACGACGCAGATAGCCTGAATACAATATAAGGGAGGGAAGGAGGCTTACTCTCTGCCTCCGCTCCTCCCTTTTTGCTCTTGCTATTTTCTGCCACCACAAACTTCTGCCCTCTGCCATCTGCCACTCTGCCTTGGAGTCAACTGATTATGGATTGAAACTTCAACAAACTGTGAGCTAAATAAACCTTTCCTTGGGTGTCAGGCATTTTGTTCCAAAAATGAGAAAAAAGTAACTGAGACAACTTCTGAACCTTCTTTTCCCACTCTCAATATATGATGGTGGGACACCTGAGTTTCTTCTTTGCCCAACATCCACCTTATCCAAGTGGACTCTGTCATGCCTTTTTAGGGCTGAAAAACTTTTCCCACATACCAGCACCCTGCCAGAGCAAGCTGTCAGTCTTTCTAAAGTGGCTGTATGATTCTAATACTTAAGGGCTTGTTTAGCACAGGCCCATGGATTATTTGCCAGTCTAATTGCCTTGAAAACTGAGCATCCTCTTGAAAACATAAACTATTTGTCTCCTATCAGTTCCATGTGCCAGGAATCACACAGATCTTTCCTACTATGTCTGTTTCTTGCTTTTAACTAAGAGAAGCCAGCTATAGGACATATGAAACAAGGTCCCAATTTTGGCTATAACAGAATCATTTAGGGAACTTTGAAAAACCATCTATATCCAGGTTTCTCAGACCTCCAGAGCTCTGTAGGTAAGATCCAGTTGATGCTGACAGGAAGCTAAAAACAAGAACTCATACTCTTAATCTAATCTTTGCCACAGGACCAGTCACTTTTTTAATGGAGAATTTCCTATGCCTTCTTTGCTTTCAGAGTTTTCAGCTCTTGTTTTTTACTCTCTAGAGTCTAGAAGCAGACTGTTCTTCCTTTCAAAGCCTCAAGTGTCTGAATTTTCTTGATTTCTTTTCCTTTTTTTGCTTGCAGACTAGCCAGAGCCAGTTCTTTCCTATGCTCATCTGCTTCTTATAGTATCTCCCTATCACCTACTCTGATCCTTTAAGTTGATGTCACAAATTTGAAGATCTTAACAGACTTCTCGTATTAACTACTATAGTAAAAAACCTAAAACTTCACTTATGACAAAGTTTGCTTTAGGCCCTTATCTCAGTTACTTTTCTCTCATCACTGGGACAAAATATCCAACACCCAAAATTAAGGAAGGGAAGGTTAGTGGAGGTTTCAGTCCTTATCTGGCTGGCTCCAAGGCAGAGTGGCACATGGCAGAGGGAAGCATTTTATGGCAGTGGAAAACAGCAAAGAGCAAAGGGAGGAGTAGCAGCTGGGGCAGCTAGCAAGCCTTTCTCCCTCCTTACATTGTATTCAGGCTATCCCCTCCAGAGCAGGTGTAGCCCTCACACCCATAATCCCAGCACTGGATCATCAATTAATCACAAATTCTAGTAGCCTGCCTCATTGATCACATAAGGCTTTGGAGGAACAACTAGACACAAACTGGCTGGCAGATACTGTTCTCTATCATCATTCAAGGATACAGTTTACTTAATAGCTTCACTCTTCCCTGGGTCTTAATGGAATTTCCCCAGTTAAAGTAACAGACAAGGAACTTTACAAATCATTATCTATTGATAAGACACATTGCATCATGTGCACATTTCACTAATGACAACAATTCACCCAGTCCCACTTAAATAAAGGGAGCTGTGAAACACAGTCTAGATGTCTAGGAACACAGTGAGGTTAGCAAGCACTAGTGGTCTCTTTCATACTCTTTATTTTATTTATTTATTTATTTTAAACTTAAGCTCCACAAGGCAGGAATCTTTGTCAGGTTTATACATAGACTTATCCCTGTCTATTATGTTGCCTAGCACAAATAGGTGGTCAAAAAATATCTTCTGAGTGACTGACTGAAAATGCACAAATAAATCTAAGATATAGTAATATATAGCAATGTTCTTATTAAAAGTTAACTAAATGGACTGAGTACTAAAAGAATATTAAATTATATTAGATAAAACATTAAATAGAACTTCTTGAAAAGTTAAATTCAGTTTTCAAATCCTAAAAACTATCCATCAAATCTACAATCTACTATATAAATTCATATGCAAGTTGGTTAAATGCACTTAACTCAAATGTTGTAAATATAAGGAAATATTCAAAATATTAGCACAAATACAATGAACAATCTTTAAAGAAATTACTACTAACCTAATTACACACATTTCTTTAGGTGGAAACTTCTCTATTTAGCCTCACAAATTCACCAACATCTTCTCAAAGGACCAGGGGAGTTTATACATAGAATCTTAATTTTGAAAATAAATGCAAGGGCGAGCCAAATAGCTCAGCAGATTAAAGTGCCTGCAAACAGGCTCAAGAGCCAAGGGTTCAATCCCCAGGCCTGCCATGTCAGCTCCACCTGCGCTGAGACAGCAATAGAGATTGGGTAAGGTAGCAAGCACCTATAATCACAACTCTTGGGAGGTTGTAAACAGGAGAATCACTAGAGTCCGATCTAGTAGTGAAATCCTGAACACCCTATAAACCCTTCCCTAAAATACAAAAAAAAAAAAACAAGAGTGAATGTCTATATACTACCAATATACACTTATCCATAAAGCATACAGGCACTCACAAAAATTCAAAACTGGGATGTATGATACCAGCTTCAAAATTATGCATAAACACTAGAGTTTTCTTAAATCTAAAGTTACTATAACAAAAATATTTTCATGAAACAGAAAAAAAACCTTAAAAGTAAAAAATTGAAATTTACTGTAAAAATGAAAAAGAAACAAAAGAATTCATTTGTGATGTGTATACTTTTCTATGTGTATATTGTACTGACATGAAAAGAATATATGGAAAGGTGCTGACAACCTGACTGTGGAGCAGGCCAACACCCAGGGAGAGAAGGTAAGTCCAAGGAGAAAGTTTGGATCTGGCCAGCAGCACTAGACCCACAGCTATAATAAACTATAAAAATCAAGGGATGGGGAGGTGGCTTAGTAAAATAAGTGCTTGCCTGGAAAGCACAAGGGCCTGAGTTCAATCCCCAGCTCTGCCAAAAAAAAAAAAAAAAAAATCAAACTATAAAAATCAGTACAGATCTTATTCTGAAAATGACTCCTTCACAGCAGGCTAGAGTTATAGAACAAACCCAGTGCAGCACCTGCCATATGCCCAGAAAGTGTTTTATCAGGTATCGTTTGGGGAAGGACTTGATTGTTTAAAAGTAAGTGCGAGCTGGCCAGATAGTTCAGCATCTTAAAATGCCTGCTTAGGCAGACCCAAGGACCAGGGGTTCGATCCTCTGTGTGCGGTGTCAGCCCTGCCTGGGCAAGCTGAGATGGAAATTGAGACTGGGCCTAGTGGCGCACACCTGTAATCCTAGCACTTGGGAGGCTGAAAACAGGAGCATCACTACGAGTCTGATCTGTGTAGTGAGACCCTGTAGACTCTGTACTAAATTAAGAAAAAAAAAAGTGAGCAACAGCAGTGAAAGGCAAACTGATTGCTTTGTCCATCTACTAATGTAAGCAACTACATACTTTGGCTTGTGGGGTTGCCACAGTCTGGATGTACAAACAGAGGGTCTATGCCTTCTACAAACAAGGCATCATGATGTGCTGGATTCTAAGACTGAAGATTCTGAAATCACTATTTCAAAAACACAGAGGACAGGGGCCAGAGGTTCAATCCCTGGCCTCTTGTGCCAGCCCTGTCCCAGGGGCATGCTGAGCTGGTAAATGAGACTGGGCATGATGGCACATGCCTGTAATCTCAGTGCTTGGGAGGCTGAAAAACAGGAAGGATCACTATGAGTCCAATCTGTATAGTAAGACCCTGTGGACCATGTACTAAATACATTTAAAACAAACAAAAGCACACACACAGAGAAATTTTTAATTGACTCAAATTTTTTTTTCTTTCTTCCTCTCCCCTTTCATTGTTTTTTTGGGATTTAGATTCATTTACGTTTTATTTTCTTTTATCTTTTCCATGCTTAGTATTTCTTTTCTATTCTTATTTTTCTCTTTTCCTCTACTTTTTTTACTGTTTTTTTTTTGTCCTTTTTCTTATTCATTTTTTCTGTTACTATTATCTAATATATTAATTTCTTTTTGCTCTGCAATAGGCCCTTTACCTTATTTTTCTCACTGCCTTTTCAACTTTCATTAATATTTCAAATTCTACTATTATCATTCTCTAGCTCCCCACCCTATCTTTATTAAATAAGCATTAAGCTTTCTGAATCTTTAGATAGTTAACTCTATAATATTAAGTACTGTTCTATTATCAGTAAAGATAAAGTCGTTTCATTTAGATGTTTACTAGAGGTCAATATCTGGTTTGTCTTAGTGTTTATACTATATATAAATCTCTTTTCTATGGTTAGGAATAGTACATTATTGGTCCTTAGGGTATGTCAATATCTGCTTGGACTTTGGTGCTATTATCATTGCTGATTTTATTACTGTAGTTAAGGTGACAAAGTTAATACTATCAATTAACTTTCTGTGTATGTGAATGTCTAGATTGCCATGGTATCATTAACAATAATACAGCCCATTCCCAGAGAACTGGATACTAAATTAAATATACTATAGCTTCTCTTCCCAAATTAAGAGCATGGCTGGATCTTGGGATAGTCAAAGACCCACAGTTGGCCAAGTGCAGAGTACAACACTAAAAAGCAGACACTAATCAAAGAGATTCTATACTAGCAACAAAGCCTTCCACTACAATCAACCCACAAGCCTCAATACATATACGTGTGGGTGCACATGTGTGTATGCACACCCACAAACACACACAAATAAAAAAATAGAAACATGAGAAAACAAGACAACAAAACACCTCTGAAAACTGCTAATTCCCCCCAAAGCTGATCCATGGACATCAGTGGAGAAAAAAACTGAAATAATTTAAAGTATAACAAAGGAGATTTTAAAAAATAAAAATCAGTAAGGGACTTGGAGAGTTCAAAGAAAACTTAACTAAATAGGTAATTTGGATCTACTGAAACAATCAGCAAGGTTACAGAAGTCACTAATAAAAAGCTAACAAAGTTAAAAGAATACATGAATGTACAGTATAGAAAAGAATTAAAGAGTCCATAAAAAATATCAAACAGAAATTCAGGAGATTAAAAATTCTATTGAAAGTATATGGGCAGCAGAAACCATCAATGTGATGCAATTTCAAAACCACAACTCAGGGCTGTTATGAGTGACAAATTAATGAGAAATACCCTAAAAAACCACAAGAACCCCAGGATATAGCTCAGTGGCACAAGCTCCTGCCTGGAAAATGCAAGGTCTTGAATTTGATTCTCGGTACCAAACAATAACAAGGAAATACAAAAAATGGATCCAAGTACTGTTAGATGACACAAACAAGACTAGTTAAACTAACTAAAATTAGTGAAAAATCAGAAGATAATAAAAGTAGCATTAAAAATATCTGTTTATACAGGAGAATCACTACAAGTCTGATCTACATAGTGAGACCATGTAGACCCTGTACTAAATACATTTTTTAAAAAAACTGTTTACAGAATAGCAAAAGCTTTCCAAATATGAGGAAAGAATTTAACACAGATGTGATCCATAGAGAATTCCCAAATAGACACAATCAGAAAAAAATTCTCCACATATCAATCAAACCAGAAATCCAACAAAAAAAAGAGAATTAAAAGACTTCAAAGAAAAGCAACACTGTATTTATGAAGGAAAAGAAAAACATATTGGAATTATAGCGAACTTCTCAAAACAAACCTTAAAGGCTAGAATAACTTGGAGTGAAGTATTTCAAGCCCTGGAAGAAAATTTCTAATCCAAACTGATAAATCCTGCAAAACTATCTTTCAAAACTTATGGAGAAATGAAATATTTGTAAGATATTTCCATTGGAAAAACAATTTTAAGAAATTCACAGTCTTGGCATAGTGCACATGCCTATAATCCCAGCACTGGGGAGGCTGAAAACAGGAGTTTTGAGTGTGAGCTGTGTGATGAGTTCCTGTAACAACCAAATAGATAGAGAAAGAGATAGAGACAGACATATTAATTTATGACCACCAGTTGGGTTGGAGGGAGAGAGAAAATAGTGGAATGCTTATCAGTAGCAAAATAGCCTCTTTGAGATCCAAAATTCAGACACTGGAAAATAACAACCTGTCAAAAACAGAGAATCAGGTCTTTTCCAGCTGGAACCATGGAGAGTATAGAAGAGAAGAAAAAGAAGGTCTCTGCTGTGCCAGAAACCCTTAAGAAAAAGTGAAGACACTTCACAGAGCTGAAGATAAAGTGCCTGAAAAAGAAGTTTGTGCAAAAGACATTTCACAAGGTGAGGAGGAAGCTCATCTATGAAAAAGCCAGCCACTATCATAAGGAGAACAGACAGATGTAGAGAACTAAGATCTGAATAGCTAGGATGGGTGAGAAAAGCTGGCAACTTCTATGTCCCTGCAGGGCCCAAACTGGCATTTGTCATCCAGGTCAGGATGACAACTAATTCTAGTTAGCTTAACTAGTCTTGTTTGTATCAATGGTGTGAGCCCAAAGGTCCACAAGGTGTTGCAGTTTCTTTGCTTTCACCAAATCTTCAACGGTACCTTCATTAAGTTCAACAAAGCTTCAATTAACATGCTGAAAATTGTGGAGCCATACATTGCATGGGGGTACCCAAACCTGAAGTCAGTGAATGAACTAATATACAAGTGTGGCTATGGCAAAATCAGTAAGAAGTGAACTGCCTTGACAGATAATTCATTGCTCGATCTCTTGGTAAATACAGAATCATCTGCATGGAGGATTTGATTCATGAGATCTACACTGTTGGAAAACACTTCAAAGAGGCAAATAACTTCCTGTGGCCATTCAAGTTATCATCTCCATGCAGTGGAATGAAGAAAAAGACCCCTCATTTTGTGGAAGGTGGAGATGCTGGAAGTAGGGAAGACCAGATCAACACAGGCTTATTGGAAGGCATCTACCATGGTGTTTTTATGATTTGGTCAGGTAATATAGTATCTGCTTCCACACTGAAAAAAAAAAAAAAAGAATCAGATCACTGAGAATCAGTAATGAACTAAAAAAAAAAAAATATTAGAAGCTAAAGAAAAGCTGGACAGATGGTCCACAATACGGAAAAAACAAGGAAGCAACTGACTCTCTCCTCCAGTCTCATGGCTCATAGTATGGGAAACGATGTTTCCCAGAAGCAAGGTAAGCACCCAGGGTTGACTGATTCAGGAAGAAATGGCCCTGGAGTCCAGTGCTTTGTGAAGTGCAAAAACAACCAGGTATTTTGCGCTGATGGAACTCCTTCAACAAAGCAGGTAACAACAGGAGAGGGAGTGAAACAGGACCACATAGTGTATCAGCAGAGAGTCCTCCATCAGGTGCCATTTGGGGGAAAGGGTTGATTATTTAAGTCAGACTCAGAACAACTGAAAAACATTTCAAAACTAAAACAAACACTTCAAGTTTCCAACCATAACCCTCCCGTAGTGACTGGGTAAGAGACAGCTAGGGAGAGACAACTATGGATACAAGACATGCTAAAAAGAGATCCTCAGACACTTAACCTCAGGCCATATATTAGATGAACCCATTACAAGGTCAGCCTGGTTCTTGCAGGAAGAAGCCCACTGCACTGAGAAAAAGCTGGATCTAAAAATGGCCAATGACATTAAGTACCTGAACACTTGCCCTGTTTGCCTACATCTAACACAAATCTCAGGCCTTTCACTTACGCTATCTATGAGGGCAAGCAAAGTCACACCTCACTCTGGACACTGCTACACCCTGATGGAACAGAGGTGCATCTCACAAATCCAGAGGCTGCTAAGGCTAGTCAGAGAATGAGTTTCTGGACCCCAAAACTACAGGTGTTATAAGAAAACCATCCATTCAAAAAATATGAAAAAATATCTGGTTTTGGACTCATTTGCTTGTCTTTTCTCCTTCATACTCATTAAAGAAAATTATTTTCCATATTATTTCCTAGTTTTCTTTTATCTTTTAGTTCTCATTTTTTCTTTTACTTTTTTATAACTCTATAATGACTCTTCTACTCCACAACAAAATCTTCTGTCTCACTTTTCCCTCATCTCCTCCCTGTTTAATTTTTCAAAATTTTGTTTCTTGCCTTTTTCTATTCCTAAATTCCTGTATCTTTAATATTAAATTATTAGGTGTTATTAATCTTTAGAAAGATAGCTAACTTTATAATACTACTGTTGAATTTTTTTCTATCATTAGTAGAAGTATAGTTATCATATTTAGTAGATATTTACTAAATGTTAATATTTCTTTTGTCTTAGGCTATTACAATCACACATTTCTTTTTTTCCACTA